>JASCZW010014339.1:0-23164 GCA_034211315.2 Aedes japonicus
CGTATTACCTGGTCCATCAAAACCGTCTTTGTAAATTTTTAGATTATGATGAACGTGACCACGGACATCCTTGCTTTACACAATGTTAAAAAAGGTGCTTAGTCGTTCAAAAGTTATTGGATCGTTTTTTTTTTTTTTAAAAATAGTTGTGTATGTTCCGTGAGCATTGGTCCTTTTATGTGCTCATTGCTTCTTATGAGTTCTGGTGTTGTTAGGCTTCTTGAGATTTTGCACAGTTGCGAATGATAATTTTTTTTTTGGATTATTATGAACAGAACACGATTTAATTTATCTCGAAAAAAAATGCACCGTAATCAGTCCCTTTTCACGGTTCATTGGCAACTTTCTGTGTCTGAATTTCAGCAGGCCTTTAAGGGAAATGATTTCACAATTATTTTCAAGTTTGGGACACTAGGCGATTTCTGCCAATTCTCGAAACCATAGCTTTTCGGTATATGTTTACAGATTGTCGTAACCTAAGTTTCGAATTGTGTATTCATTATGACAATTTTGCCGAATATAAGATTTATGTCAGACACTGGAATAATATTCAGAATTATGTTCGTGGAGTTACTATCTTCAACTAATAACAAACAATTGTAGATTTTTTAAAATAACACTACTCTAATTTCTTGAATATTCATGGGAATTGGAATTTCCTAAAGTTAATACGAAATGTTCATCACAATTATGTTAATTTCAATAATTCAATACATTGAATTAGATTCGTTTTTTGCTGCTTTGCTTTGGCATAGATTGACTTTTCGAACGGCCTTTTAGTATTGAATATTCTTGAAATTTTAGGAGACGTCAAGCCCCTCTCCATGGCTGGATTTTGTACCTGGACGCTGGTGGGAGGGTCTAATCACATGTTAATGATTCATTGGAGATAGCTGATTTATCATAGATGTCGCTAGGTCATGTCATTGTATGACCTTCTACTCTAATGAACCATTCATGGGAGAGCCAAAGGTCCAGCCACACAAAGTAGTGATAATATCACACTCGCTCCTCTTTCTATTTAATAGCCGCGTCGTAGCACGCATGTATACAGGCACTAAAGTTGAGTGTGATATTGGCGGGTTGGGCCGCAAATCACTAAAAATTTAATAATAGATACATTTATTCAATTTTGAAAACATTTAATTTTCAATTTGAAGTGTGTCATAGAATTTCATATGCAGTGGACTTCTAGGCCGTGGCCATAAGTATTGTGGTTTTGTGGGATGCGCAGGGCCCGTTTAGGAACTCAAAGTATCGTAACACTGGGGTTTGTCATATATGTGTTTGTTCAGAATGAAAAAGGGGTGCTACCTGCGGGCTTTGCCGCAATTTACGCATAGACGAGGCTAGAAACAGTTTGTAGACACCTGAAATCAAGTAGTTAAGGGACACGACTGGATGTGCAGTTTTCATTGGCGTGGCAATTCTTTCATTGTTGTTTATTCATTGATTGTCATGAACTAAAATAAAAAAATACCTAAATTGCAATGCTAATTCTAATTCTAATACAAATTATAATTTAAATATGCGCGGTATACGACAGCTGACTTTCAAATTATAGCAAATCATAGAGAGATGTTACTTTGATATAGCAACTTGCAGCGTAAAAACTACATGAAACTTACAGTGGCATCTCAAATAGCCTGGTCACATTGATACGAGCTACAGGGAATGGCTCTTTCTATCTTTTAGGGATTTACCGTATATCATACTTTTGCAGAATTGTAAATTAACGATTTTATGATCACTTTCACTTTTTTTTAAACACAATTTAAAAAAAACTTATTGAGCGTGTTAGTAGAACGATTGTGATTGGAAAACAAGGATAATTTCAAATTAACACTTCATTTGATCACTTTTTAAAAATAAAAATAAAACATTGAAATACTTTTTTCAAATAGTCACCAGTAAACTAGCGAGTGAATTCCTTCAAATTCCACTGGAGAAGACATGTCTTCTGACAGATAGCCCTATTTCGTCTGCGACTTACAGACTTCTTCAGTGTCAAGTGCTTGACGTATGATTTTCTTTTTGTAGCATTTTTAACCGGTCCAAAACGCCCTACCTTAACCACCTACCCTAACCTATCCTTGTTCCATCCCATGGAGTTCATGTGGTCTGAATAGACTAGTTCGCCAATACCCCTCCTTCACCATCGGCTTGGGCTGACTTGCGCTCTTATTGCCCCACCAATTGCTGCAAAATGAAAATGAAAATGAAATTTTAGGAGACTTCAAGCTAGATTTCTACAATAGCGTGGATTTCGCGAAACCATTGAATTTCGCGGATAAATATCTGCAATATTGGCATGAAGTGAATTTGAGCGTATTTAGCACACATACTTAAACTTTTTAATATTTTTTTTTTTCTAAAAAAATACCTTTTCGAGCGTATTAGTATAACGATGGTTATTGGAAAATAAGAGCAAAATTTGAATTAACACTTCACTACGATCTTTCACCAGCACCAGCACTACGATGAACACTTGCATAGTGGACGAGGGTGACGTCCCACAATAATTGAAGTTAAGGATGCTATCAAACAGCTTAAGAACAACAAGGCAGCTGGAAAGTATGGCATCGAAGCGGAACTTAGAAAAATGGGCCCAGAGAGGTTGGCGACTTGTCTGCATCGACTGATAGTTAGGATCTGGTATACGGATCTGGTATACGGAGGATATGCCCAATTTACAAAAGGGGTAACAAGTTAGACTGTGAGAACTATCGAGCGATCACTATTCTCAACGCCGCCTACAAAGTGCTGTCCCAGATTATCTTTCGTCGTCTGTCGCCGCTAGCTAGCAGATTTGTGGGAAGTTATCTAGCTGGTTTTGTGAACGGTCGATCGACAACTGACCAAATCTTTACGTTGTGGCAAATCCTCCAAAAGTGTCGCAAATATCAAGTTCCTACACACCACCTATTCATCGACTTCAAAGCTGTTATGGACGAATTATGGACGAGTTATGGACGATTATGGACGAGAAGCTTTTTCGTGAAGTGTTACGTGAAGATATCGGGTGCGTTATCGGACTCGTTTGAAACACGCGAAGGACTTCGACATGGCGATGGTCTTTCCTGCCTCTGGTTAAACATTGAGCTAGAAGGTGTTATGAAACCTGCGGATTTTAACATGCGGAGTACGATTTTCAATAAATCCGACCGGTTCATCTGCTTCGCTGACGACGTGGACATTGTCGGCAGAACGTTTCCAGTGGTAGCTATTCAGTACATCAAGCTGAAACGTAAAGCGGAAAAGGTTGGATTGAAGGTGAATGCGTCGAATTAAGTATCTGTTGGCGGAGATGAGTTCGTGGTGGTGGATGAGTTTGTGTACCTCGGATCATTGGTTACGTCGGATAACAACTGCAGCAAAGAAATTCGGAGACGCATTATTACCGAAAGTCGTGCTTACTATGGACTCCACAAGACCTTGAGGTCTGGTAAACTTCACCACCGTACAAAACGCTGATAAGACCGGTAGTTTTCTGAAGGCATGAGACGTGGACAATGATCGAAAAGGACCTGCAAACACTTGGAGTTTTCGAACGACGCGTGTTTAGGACCGTCTTTGGCGGTGTATGTGAAAACGGTGTATGGGGGAGAAGGATGAACCACGAGCTCACGCAGCTCTATGGCAAACACAGTATTCAGAAAGTCGCTAAAATTGGAAGGGTACAATGGGAGGGACATGTTGTAAGAATGTCGGACAACAACCCCGCAAAAATGGCGTTTGCCTCGAATCCGACCGGTACAAGACGCAGCGAGATAGGTAGTTAAACCAAGTGGAGCAAGACCTTGGAAGTGTGGTACATTCGAGGAACTGGAGACAAGCAGCCCTCAACTGAGTTTTATGGAGATATATCGTGACGCAGGTGCGGTCCTAATAGGACGTTGGACAAGCATAAGGTAAGGTTAAATTAACCCTTCAATTGATCGCTTAAAAAAAGTGATCATGTGAAGTGTTAATTTAATTTTTCCTAGCTTTTCAATGGATGCACATAGTTCAAATGCAACTGAGCTTTAATATAAATACTTGGGATTCTTAAGAAATATAAAGAGGTTTGCGGGTTTCTCAAGAGGCAGCTTACAAAGAAGGGTATTGCAATCGATTGAAAATCCTATTTTCGATTCGAGGCCTGGAGGGACAAGTGTCATATACCATTCGACACAGCTAGACGAGTATGCAAAAGTACGCAAAAGTGATAAGTCTCAGAAACGCGTACCGGTGAATATGTGTCTTTAATATTTGGTCACGTTGAACCTCAAATCATATTAGAATCCAATTAGAAAATTAATAGTAGATATATGAAATGGTCATAACCATGTTAGCCACACTCAGACATGTTACCCCACGGGAAATGGCTAGTCATTTGGCACCTCAAATCACATCATAATGAAAAAAAAAGTATAATGGCGTTTATATCGTGTGCCTAAGAACACATTGAGCACATCTGGGCATGTTCGGAGTACCCCGAAGGAACTTAACAATTGATTTGAAAAAAATAATCTAGTTGACCTTGAAATCATTGCTAAACTACTTGCTAGCTTAAAAAGATTTGTGACGTTTTAAATTTAGAGATTATTTTCACTAAACTAAACTAAACTATCTAAATAATCCACATTGAGCCGCAGGAGGCAATAGAACTTCACAAGACTGGAGGTCATTGGTTGATCTTCAATGGCAAGAAAACGTTTCCAAAAGCAAGCAAACACGGTGCTTCCACCGAAACATTCGCCGATATTAGGTGTGTGGGTCTTTTAATGATGAGTTTGGAAATTGTACCGGATCAAGCTAATCATAATTACCCGAGTAATTCAAACCTTACGCACATAGACCAAATGCCAAACTAAGGGCAGGTTTCATTTATATTAGTAATCTTGATTAGCTAAGAACTGAACCCTTCTCTCTATGCTTGCTGGTGCAGCTTCAATCATTCACGATCCATTTACTCCAAAGTTAGCGAAACAACTGAGCAACTGAAGCATACAGACCTACCCTTATGCCACAAGAGCAGGTGAAGATTGTCCTCGTTTTCCGGTCTGATCCTTTGAATGTCGAAATGGATTTAAAAAGGGCGATACTAGCCCACGAGATTCATCCCTTATCTGTGTCGTTGTCGACACTGTTCGTAGCTGTATATGTGTGTGCTTGCGGGGAACAATATGCACACTCCGTAAAAAAAACCTCTCCTCCTTTCAAAAAGAAGAAGACGGAACAAGGGTGCATCTACAGGCAACCAACGCAGTTGAGTCGACAGATGGTCTGTATGGAAGGTAGAACACCATGTGAAGCAGCAGGTTTCGAGAATTACTGTGTGGAATGACGACAAGCAAGCAACCGATTCGAACTCGGCTGGAGATCTCATCGTAGTTTTCAAATAAAAATCGGGTGCGTTGAGAAAAAAAAACAAACATGCAAATCGAATGAAATTGCACTATAGGTGTGTCAAAATGATAATAATTCCCGGTGATTACGATCGCCATTACATTTATGGTCGTGCGGAAAATATTCAATATCAATTACGCTTACGGAGCTGTCATTCTTGCAAAACATATTAGGTTGCGAATTCTTTTATTAGCATTTTTTGTTTGAATTGTAAACGGTAGCTAACGAACGCACAATGACCGACCACGATTGCAACTGCGACTCACTGAAAATGATGATGAATGGGTGGGGTTGTTTTACCTTGCTCATTGACCGCAGCAGGAACCCCGAATTCGACCACGCTGACAGGCAGGTCCAGCTGATAGAGTGCAGGCTCGTGCCAAAGAGAAAAAGAAAAACGGACAAGACACGAAACTTGCACCGGGTGCAGGCTGTCAGCTAACTGCTGCTGCTGCTGCTGCACTTTCTCCTCCGCGGCGACGGCGGCGACGCGCACCCATTTGTTTTAAACTCAATTTACACGATCGTCCTTCTTATGCACTTCTCCGTTTTTTCCCGTTCTTTTTTTCAGGTCGATAAAATCATTCCAACAATTGCTGTACGTCTGTCCGGACTTTACGCGTGCCAATGAGGTTCACCTGCGTCTTGGGCTTATGCTCAAAGTGAATGGAGATTACGAGCAATCGCTGAAGCACCTGCAACTCGCCTATTCCGACTCGTCACCGTGTACCTTCGGCAAACTTGAAAGTGAGTATCGCCGGTGGGAATGGGGAGGGTATTATATTTGACATGAAATCTAAATCCTGGATGGATAAGGATGGGCTGTAACGAATAAGGTTCCTTGTGAACCTTAGGTAATAAGGCATTATATTCCATATTGAGGAACAAATATCAGTCGTTGTTCTGATACTGCGGGTAATATAGGTCTAAAATAGTTATTAATTTCACAGATTATAACAAAGGGAAACGTTACATTGCTGCACTCTTAATCACTCTTTTATCTTAAGTCAAGGTGGCCACTCAACCTGGAAAACCGGGAGAACCGGGAATCAAACGGAAAACCGAGGAATAATCGGGAATTTATTTGAAATTTCGATATATTTTTTTATATTTCTTAGTATTTAAACTGTATGAAAATCGTTTAAATATCTCAATAGTTTAGGATAAATTTATAATAACATGAGGTCCCATTGAAAGTCTCAACAGTGGAGCTTCTAATAAAGATCTTGAAACTTTTCTTGTTAGTTAGCGTTCTTTCAAACGTTCCTTCATTTCTAGATTTCTTAATCTTCGAAATTAGATTTCCAGATGGAAGTTTTATATTGAATATAATGAAATCTTTCTCGATGAACGCTTATGAAATCTTCTAGTTCTGTGTTACTTTCAAGATTTATATTATAATTGTGTTCAGCATTCGTTTGGAGATTTCACTATCATAACTCCCTGCTAATTAAGGATTTCCCTAAACAAATCCTATTAGCTTGTTAAGTTTGGGTTGAAATACTGGAAAACTTTAGAACTATATGTAAATATCAATCAGAAGCTCTTATACGACTTAAAACTATGAACTACCAGTGAAATACACCTAAATATTAATCAACACGCCCATAAATACACTTGAAGTTTTGAAAACCTTGACCGATTTAAAACACCTCTTCTACGCAATTTTGAATAACCTAAAACATTTATTTTATTACACAGTTTATTCAACTCATGCCTTCCAACATCTTGCAATATAAACTGTGTGTAAAAATCAATAATAAATCGGTTTGATTGATGCCCTCAACTAGAGCTAATTTTTAACATAGATCATTAAGAACGAGACAAATCGATTAAGTAGAAGTTGCTGATATGTGCAAACGTTCAAGTTTGTACGACTATAAACATTCAACGTTCTAAGTTTTAGAGGGTCCACCTCAATTTAGCTTTTATAATTTCAGAACTCACTTGGTTGTCGTCCAAAAATTATTTAAAAATTATTTTCGTTCCAAAATCATTGAAAAATGAAATAAAATAAAATCGTTTTAATAGTTTTGAATTGTCTGATAATTATAGGAAAACCCCAGAAAATTCTGGAAGAACTAAGAAATTAAGTTCTTAATTTGTGTGGCAGCCCTGAATTGAGCTGTAAAAGATATTTTAATAGTTATACGCTTGCTTATATAAACGTAAGAATATGTTTGCTAATCTGAATCATGGAAAAATTATCAACTTATTTTTTAAAAACAAACAAATCTGTGGGACATGGAGTTAATGTTCTAATCCGTACCCAAATCCGCGAACTGCAGTCATGAATTCGAGAACCATCAAAAATACCCCGTGACCTTAATCACGCAATCATGAACTAAACCACATTTAAAGATAAAAATCCTGAACACGTGAACTAGTTTACGGTCCGTTTTCATTTTCGGAGACGCTTTTCTTTATTTGTAAGCATCATATTGAGTCTATTCGTAGATGCAACAACGTCTCATCCACAAGATTTATTATTGAATGGAGTCTATGTAAAGTTTGTTTTTATTATTTCATTATTCGCTATATTCGCTTTAATTAAATACAAACTTTCAAATTTAAATGAAAATTATGTTTTAAAACATTTAGATGTTTTGCACATATGATTGATCGATTATTTGAAAATCAGAACATTAGAATTCCTACTACAAAGATTGTTTTCCTTAGGTTTTTGTTTAGATAAGTCATTTCAATAGACCATAGTTCGCAACTTGGACAAAAATATGTCCCTAAAATTGGGTCAATGGTTTTCTAGTGAAATCATTGTTCATGTTTCATGTAAATATATGATGCACTTCTGGATATATCGGTTCAATTTAATGTAATTTAAGTAACATAAAGATATGTTTAACTTAACCAGTGAAATCATGGTTCTCAAATTCGATATTTCAACTTATTTTTGAATTCTACTGAAATAAATCACCCACACTTGTGAGTGGCCTGAAGTGGCATCCTTACTGTTGGTTTAAATCGGTTCTCAAACTCCATATTTCAACGTATATTTGAATTCTACTGAAATAATCCCCCCTCACTTGTGAGTGACTCCATCAGCATCCTTACTGTTGGTTTCAATCGGTGCCAAAATTTGTGTTGAGAATAAACCGCGAACATAGTAAAATATCTTGTGCTATGTTTACCAATACCCAACAATTTTAACCAACATCCCAGTTATATCTCGTGGAAGTGCAGTGGACTCCACCGCTTCCTTCAAAGAGAATATCACGTCAATACATTCCTAACCTTTCCTTACTTGACCTGCATTCGGACGAGGCCGGCGCTGGTATTGCTTTAGTTTGGGATAACCAGTTTCTACACATTGAGGATGTTTGCTAGTCCCAAGCATCATCGGTTGGTTCTCTGTGTAATAACAGCTGATCTGACAGTAACGGAGAAGCAACCTCGGGTCGTCAATCACGCTCATGCTCATTTCAATTATTTCAATAATTGTATCAGCACTGATGTTTTACATTACTTTTTACTTTTCTTCAATCAATATCTTTAATTATATCCAAAACTTCTCACTTATCCTCGAACATGACGTTTCTGCAAAGTTGCACTTCCAACTATTTTCACCACTTTTGTCCAATCCTTTCTAATTTTTTCGATGTCATCCGCTGGTTTACGAGTTTCCGTAGCTTTGCTTTGGTCAAAGCCCAGAAAGTCTCGATTGGTTGTGCCTCCATACCTTCATGTCTTTCGGCACGAAACATGCTTTTGTGGCACCCTAGCGTGTCCTTGGCGTTATGACATGCCGCTAAATCAGGCTAAAATATGACTGGACCATTATGCTGCTTGATCATCGGCAATAAACGCTTCTGGAGGCATTCCTTGACGAACTTTTGGGTGTTCTTTGTCTGCGATGTTACGTACGGGCTAGATATTTTACCGCATTTGCATATTACCTGCCACATCATCAATTTCTTGCCAAATTTTTCAGTGAAAATGGCCTTCTCCATTTCGGGAATATCTCTGTCCTTGCATACAGTAAAATGTTGTGCCCCGGAAAAGGTTCAATTATTCAATTTTACACGCGTTTTATCGTCCATGATTATACACCCAGAATTACAACACAAAATTGTATCACATAGTTTCCGCACTCTCTGTTTCACAGACATGGTCTGAATTGAGTACCTTTTGGGTGTCTTCTGCATCCGTATGTCTTGAGTCCAAGTCATTCTATTCGAGGTCACTATCTTTTTCGTCACATCCCGAGCAGGAGACAACAACATATGAAGACCTACACAGATAAAAAGGAACATTGAATATTCGGCGTTGTCTAATGCACTTAAAGAGAATGCTAGATTTGACAGAAATTACTGGTCTATAAATTAAAGCCGGATATCGCCTAAATTACGTCTATTGTATAAAAGATATCCATCAATGATATATAGCGTATGAAAGATTGCAAACAATATCGTTTGGTCTTGATAACTGGCCTTGGTATTAAAGAGCTCAGATTAAGAGGTAAAATACCTAGTAATTGCATGCAAAATATCGCTCGAATAACAAAACTTGTTATTTTGGATACTTGGGAATATCTTAGAGGTATTTTACCTCTTTTGGTATTGTCTAACCTCAAATTGGTATTCTCCTACCATTGTTTGAACAATTTTATGGTATGCTTATAGGCATCCCTGATCTTCTTCTCAATAGTAAGACTCACAGGACCGGATTTCCGACCATCTTCAAAAGTTCTCCATATTTTCTAACTGTATTTCATACCGCTCCGACGCTCACACCCTCTTCCTTGGTCACTTTTCTTAAAGAGATTCCACTCACAGTGTACCATTTGTGCACGGTACTTTTACTCTGCTCCAGAATAAGACCACGTATTTTGAAAGGCAACCAAAAACTAAGTTTTTTGATGACGGGACGAATAGAAATATGTAAAAAAAAAGGACGCAGCCAAAATAATTTGAAAATTTTCATACAATTTCAAAAGACCGATTTTGGATGCCCTATATCCAAAGATTGTATTTAGCTTTGCTTATCACACTTAGAGAAATATGATTCTTATCCAACTCGTTCATTTGATTACGGTTGCAGAACTCAATATCTTAACCTATGGAAGCTCTAGAATGAAAATAACCATTTAAACGGATACGTTTGATTCACCTCAGAAGTGTGAACAACCTGAAAAATATACAGGATTGATAAACAACACGTTTCTGTCACGTCATGTCACGTCAAGTCAAGTTGAACAAGTTGATCACATTTTGTCCATTGTTAAGGTCAAGCCAGTGACCAATCAGGTCGAGTGTCATCCATACTTGGTCCAAAATAAACTGTCGGCCTTCTGCACCAGTCGAGACATTGTCATCACTGCATACAGCCTACTGGGCTCGCCAAACCATCCATGGGCAAAGCCCGATGACCGTCAACTGATGGAGGATCCGAAGACCGTGGCCATCGCCAAGAAGTATAACAAGACAGCAGCGCAGGTTTAGCAAGGCCACATGGTTATTCCCAAGTCCGTAAACAGATCCCGCATTCAGTCCAACTTTGAGGTATTCCATTTTGAACTAACCGAGGACAATAAGAAACTCATTGCATGGTTCGACTGCAATGGCCGATTACTACCAATCACTAGTGCTGGTAGTCACCCGTATCATCCATTCGAAAAGAGTTTTAAGTATGGGCGAACTGTTGCTAAGGTAGTCGCGATAATCATCACCAGTGCTTATAATAGAATCTATCAGTGTTTACACGTAGTTGAGCATAGAACGTTCCATCGAGAATTTATTTTAGTTAGTCAAAAATTAACAATGTCAACCATTAATTGTAATCATTAGTCACAGCATAAATGAAGAATGAACCAACATAAAACAAAAGCATTTTATGAACTGATGTTGTTATTGTTATTGTCAACAAATAGACGTCAAAAACATCCAAAAAACCTTCACTGGGAGCGCTGTAATAAGCAAAAGAGTTTGTCCTATCACTTAGTGGCCCCTCAAAGGCCACTCAAGGTGATTGAAATCATTTGCGTGGTCCTCATACCACTTTTTAATGGATTTCGCTTTATGGCTTGGAGCGTGGTAATCCAGGAAGACGCCGTTCCCCTCTGGGAATGTGGATCGCATCATGAGAAGCATCTAGTTGTAATTTAAAAATGATAATTCTGTGTAGTGCACGTCACCAACAGTTGAAATACCTGCTCATCCAATATGGTCTTGTAGTGCTCAGCCTTCATTTTGCCTTTTACGGCGACAGTTGGACCAACTCCATGCCAAGATAAAATATAAAACCCATTCTTCCCTATAATCAATCGATTTATTACTTACTTATCCGAACCATAGCTAAATTAATGGATCCTCAGAGGTACCAGGAAGCTGGATCAGGCTAGACAGCGAGTGCATATTTTGTGGTAAAATCGTAAATGATCTTTACTACAGGTTTTCCCAAAAATAATCCGGGAATGGCCAATGCACACTGGGCCAGAATGAAAAGTTAGCAGGAATAAATTATTTTCACTATGAAGATGCGACTTTAGAACAAAATTGTCTGCAACAAAGTTGTAGCTTATAGTTAGGGCTTAATTTGACATCAGTTTCAAATAGGGTGGTCCTTGAATATATTGAAATGAAAATTCTATCTTTCACATTTCTTGACATAACGCAATACCATGTTCGACAAAGTTGTTCCTTATTGATTTTAAAGCAACTTTGCTGCAGCAACCATTGTCGTAGGTCTTTTGTGTCATTAGTTATGATCATTTTTAAGCTTAAGAGTAGGGTGGCCCTGAAAAAAAATAGTATTTTTCGCCTAACTTTTTCATTTTAGGTTTAATGAAAACTGTGTTTGCGGCAAATTTTTAGAACTCAATTAAACACACACTTTGATGAAGAAAAAACGTAATTTCATACATCTGTTCAAAAAATATCCTGGTTTTAGTCCAGAAATTACGATTTTTTCAAATTACATTATTTTTTAAAGGGGGAAAAACGGGGATACAAATACGATTGCATATAAATGATAAAGATAAGAGGTCTCTTTTATATATAAATACTGGTGAATTTAGAAGAATTTGGGGTTAAATGGGACTATGAAAGTATGTCCTTTTTAAAATAAATTTCTTGATTTTTTCATAAATGTTGATGGCAATGACGAATAAATCACCATATTTCAATAAAGAACTAATATTTGCACTGAGTTCATTTTGATAATAAACAAACATGCCAAAAACGTATAAATTGGGCTACTTAACCACTAAACATCATTAAACAAAAAAAAGTATTTTTTACGCCATGCTCGTTTAAGGGTTAGAAAAATCTTCGAGGCTGAACTTTCTTGTGTATTGTTCTTAAAAACATTAAGTATGAAGCGCTTAAACGTGTTTGCGGTTGTGTTTGCATGTGTTTGGAACCTACATAATGGTAAATTCATACGGATGTCAGTTGAACTTAAATGCTTAGTTCCCGAAACAATAACTCAAAATTTTAGTTTGTTTGTAGGTAGTCAAATTAAACTAGATGTTTGTGCCCAATTCAACGTGAAATTCCTGTTAAATGAAACTAGAATATATTTGCGTTGACCAATCTTTTTTCTCAGTACACCCTTAAAAAACACTAGAGAAGTATAGTGCGCCATTTAAAAGTGAAGAAGGCTGCCATTTTATTCACGTCTTGCTACCTTTCGGATTTTTTCTAGTGGTGAATATTTCTGAATGGTTTTAAAAACGGTTAATAACGGTTTTTAGATTATTCTATCATTTGCTAGTTCTCAAAGTCTCGAGTGTGTTTATGCTTCTTCATATTCTCTGTAAGAAGGGTAAAATTATCCACTATTTAACATTTAGGGAAAATTACAACATATCGTCAGCATTATATTCATCAAGTACGAATATGAGCTTCACAGCTCATAGCACATCTTGTTCAAAACCTCATCACAAATCAAACGGTGTTCGAGGGCCATGGCCAATTATGTTACCAATATAAAGCTACATTTATTTTCCAGTCGAATGCTTCTTTGCGAAATTAAATCGGATAATATTTTATAAAGTTAGAGCACCACAAAGTTGATAAAAAATTTGTTTGTCCCGTTCATTTTGTCTAAGCCCTGTACACGGAAAAAACTCCGTGCCCAGATCCGTGAACTGCAGTCATGGATTCGAGTACAAGCAAAAATACACCGTGAACTAAATCACAAAATCATGAACTAAATTACGTTTAAAGGGAAAAATCCTGAAAACGGTCCATTCTCATTTTTCGGAACGCTTTTTTTCTGTGTATGATGTAGAATGAGCTCGAAGCGCATGTTTTTTATTTAACTTTGTCTGCATATTATTTTAACTGTTCCATGTACGGCGTCAGAGCGCTAGAACCATCGTGGAATACTAAATGATTATATGCTCCAAAAGTTCAAAAGGTGGCAAAAATGCGTAACGCAAATCTGCATGATTCAGAATAATTAGCTTTGTCCATCTTAATCCACAAAGTGTTTCATGAAATAAATCAAGCCATGAGGTTCCTTTTTATATGAGCCATTATCGTACCCCAATCTCACATTCATTAACTAATACACTACACCAACTCACAAACAGATCGGTTTTTTCGAAGCAAATTAATGTGTTGCATTCTTGCCCCAGTCAATGTTGCATTTGTTCTCCAAGTTACGATCCATAGTGAAATTTTTTAACAAAATCATGCGTTACTAAGTTTCTGTAGCTAGTGCTCTCATGCAGTAGCTATTAGAGTTTAAAGATTGCCTTTCTAGACAAAATTGTAGAAAAAATCAAGCGATACAAGTTCATCAAAAAAATTAGAATTGATCGTTTTTTGACATGAATAGGTAATTGGCAAACGATTCTTACTCATACAAAATGAATTTTCTCATCTCTGGTAATCGGTTCATTCCTAGTAGACGTAGCATTGAGTAATTAGTATTGAGCTAAACTACAAACTATATATATTTTTTTTTCTCTTTTGGTAAACTGAACTCTCGTTGAACCTGTTGGCTTTTGGCTTCAGTAAGCTTCTGGTTTGTAAGATAACATTCAGCAGTTGTATGCATAACATGTTGTGTTAACGTGCGACTCTCTGCTTCTTGACGTCGGCAACAAATAATTGCAACATTGAGCTGCTGCCAACACATCATTATTTTCAAAATGTAACCGCTGCATAAATTAGCACATCGTAATACTGAAATGCTGCATTTCTTGACACAAAAGTACACGATACTCCCCATTCTTTTCATTGTTGGTGCCCCAACTGGAAATGTGGTTCAAATTATCAACCTCTCAATTAACAGAACAAAACGGTACTATATATCAGGTGGTATCCTGAAAACGTCCACTGCTCAACTACATATCGATGAAAATACGCTTTCGAAACCTGTCCCGGATCTACAGAAATAAGTCATCTGTCGCAAATTAACCGCTTGCGGACAACATATAGGTGCAATGTTCGAATTCAAAATGATGCGGTTAACATCATCATCGTCAACATATGTATGTACGGTAAAACTGGACGGCAGACGACTCGTCAACAACAGCTGTTGATATCGCCATTATTTACCACCATAAGAAATTATCATACCTCATGCTGCTGAGTTCACATCTAGCCGGTTCTATTCGATTTCATCGATAACTTACCTTCCGACCTCGCCGACTGATCAACTGTGATCAACAGACAGGTGCTTCAAAAAATAAGAAAAGATTAATGATTTCCCATTGCATTACGTTGCACTCCGACCTGATCCAGACCTTCCATTACAATGTAGGGAGCGGAGGGGTCGCATTCACAAATTTGTTTTTGGAAATCTACCTGCCCAACATTTCGTTTATAAAATGCAAAATTGTTCACGAAGGTCCGGGGATACTGCAGTGAGAACGAAAAAGGATCACGGGGATTATTGCTGCAATTCGGGATCAACCGCCCGAATTGGGAGAGTCAATCAGGCGCATATCGTACCTGGCCTGCTTGCTTGCACACTGGAACTCGAGGTACAGATTTGATTGATGCTAGAAAATTGTTTTACTGAGCCCAGTTGATTTTTGACTAGTTATCCTCCCAGACGTATTTAATGGATTGTAATGGCGGTGGATTCTTCGGCCGGGAAGGGACGAAATACGGTCATAGAAGGATCGGTGTGAAGAAGAGTGGAGGAGAGATTTTTCTTCTTAACAATAAAATCTGTCTACTTCTTGCTTGTCGTTTCCTTTTTGAAATGTTCATGTGAGCTGGCAAGGATGTTTCAGGAGGAAATATGTTTGCTTGCAGTGGGTATGACTTGAAAGACCAGCCAGTGGATCTGTGAACGTAGGATCGGTAGGACCGAGAAATTTGAGTTAATTTTGTTAACGATCTCAAGTGCTGTTTTGAGTGGTTCGTTTTGATTTGCTAAATCATGGAAACTTTGCGGAAGTGATGTGAGTATCCTCGAGGGGGTACAATTAGGGCACATGGTGGATGGATCCTATTACATGCATCGGTATGGTAGGAATGTGGAACATTCTCGGGGTTCTTCAAAAAGTGCAAGTGTGTGTTATATGAGGACGATTCTAGTTTCTTTAGTTGGATTTAACGTTGAACGTTCCTAGCCGGATGAGGATTGAAATTTTTGATGCGAAGAATGAAAATGGCTGCTTTTGGTTGACGTTGTTTCAATATCAGAATACGGGGGACGGTCCAACGATCATTAGAATTAATCATTGTTGAAAGGAAATGTGCATATAATGCACATTAACGCCATAAATCTGGGGTCATCTATGCTGAGGGCATTAGACCAATCCTGATTGTTCTAGCTGATTACTCAGATGTTAAGGACCGTTTGGACAACTACAAAGAAATGAATGGAACTACTCAATATTACGTATAGAACAAGTAGACTGATAACTTGTGGTTCACTCGAAGTAGGAGATGGTAACGTATTTACGAAAAGGTTCCCGTTGGAGCTTGGGAAACCGTCGTCTCATCTAAAGGTTCACGTTTGATAACCCGCAGTCATATGTGGTTAAAAACATCTCAAACCGTTTTTGTGGATACAAACAAATTTTTTTACTACAATATTCGGTTACTGTGCAAAAGTCCATTATCACAAATTCAGGTTGAATTATAGAAGTTGTTCATACCTCGATTTAACTCTTCAGGGTGTTCGTTCTCAATCAAAACATCTGAACGAAGTTTAGAAATCAAGTTTTTCAAAACTTACTTTTAAATTATTTAAAATATTACTAAGAAATTTAATCAACAATATCCGTAACATGACATCTTCAGAGTGTTCTCCAAAAAATATCAAAATAGAAATTTTGAATTTGACTGCGCACAAATCAGTGGTCCATTTTAAATTCAAATTGATGATAGCAAAGACGTTATTGCAAGTAATAATCATTCTATTTTCCGTGACTTCACAATACAATTTTCACGGTTGAGAAAAACTGCAAGGGCTATTCGGAAAGACTATATTCCTTATGATAGACAATTTTGAAAAAAAAAATACTTGTTTACTCCTTTAAGTAATTCGAACAAAATTAATTAATCGAACTATTTACCTGAGAAATGTACTTTCAAGTAAACACACAGACAATAGTTTCTGGATTTAAGGTATGAACATACGTGACGGGTTGTTAGTTTTTGGTCATTACTCGGAAACAAGTGAAAATTTCACCAATTGAGGCGTAGGAATTAATGAATGATAAAATATTCAAAATTCGGGAAAAAGTTTTGTTCTAAAGGGTGGAACCGTCAAAAATTGGTCAAAAATGATTAAGTGCACAATGCTTAGTTAATTATATAAATGATCAATCTTTATTTCTTTTTGAAGTTCATCGTCTACGAAACACAGGACAATTATTTGATTATGCACCCGATTATCTAAAAGCGATCTGTTTTGCTTTCCGTTACACACCTTCCATCAAGTTATATCCACTTTATTTGATGTTGAACGCCAATTTGTCTTGAACTATTTTTCACTGGTTTTTGAGTTCTATTGTGGTTTCTCTTTACGATTGCCCAATATTTTTAAATTGAGCGCAGTTTCGGCGAGTTTGGAGGGTCTTTCTCCTTGGGTACATCTTGCACACTATTGGCGGTATACCATTCCTGAGGCATTTTTCCGTAATGGTAAGAAGCGAGGTCTGGCCAAAACAGCACGATAAAACTATGTTTCTTCAAGAACGGCAATAAGCGTATTTGCAAGCATTCCTTTACGAAACTTTCGCTTTTTACACCACAGGTGCTAATCGCCTGTCAAATCAAGTATTTTTTCGGAAACTTTGACAATTTTTTCTGCTGAAACTTATTTTGAATCTTTTTTTTCCTGTAGCCGTATAAAACTCTTGACCTGGAAGCTGCATGAAATTAGCTGGACGTGTTTCATCGTCTATTACGACGCAATCAAACTTGGTCAACAAATTCGTGTACAACTTACGCAATCGTCCTTTGGTTGAATCCTAGAGGGTTTGAGCTGTTTAGTGGAATACTTGTAACTATAAATTAGAAGAAAAATTAGTAATCTCCATTTAATTCCAACTACCTTTGCTTATCTTCGACAGATACGCGTATTTCGTCTACAATGTGCAGACTTCTTCAGTGTCTCGTACTAATAACTCGACCAGTCGAGTTATTAGTACGAGACACTGAAGAAGTCTGCACATTGTAGACGAAATACGCGTATCTGTCGAAGATAAGCAAAGGTAGTTGGAATTAAATGGAGATTACTAATTTTTCTTCTAATTTATAGTCCTTTGGTTGTTGTGTTTTGCTTATCATTGCGGATTGGTGTCACTGTCAACTTATTTGTTGACAGCCCGGCTCGTTTCTTTACGTTGGACTTTCCCAATTTCTTTCCGATATCTCTGATGGAAATGTTGGAATTGCGCTTGAAAACGCTGGTCACCGAATGAATGGTCGCTGCGGCTTCACGGTTTCGGTTTCTTCATGATCCCGGTTTTCTGGCAGTCGTCAGGCATTTCCGAACACTTTTATAACATTCGTCACGGTTGATTTGGCAATATTTAGCGATTTTGCCAAGTCGTGCGTTGGAATAATTTGGATTTTGCTTATGCGCGTGCAAAATTTTGATATGCTGTTCTTCTTGCTTCCTAGTAATGACGCCATTTTGACAACTGAATAGAAAATGGCAAAAACAAAATACTCAAAGGTTTTTTTTTGCAGGGGGGATACGTTCCACTTTTAGTATGGAAGCGTGCAAAAAAAAAAAAAAAAATAGATAGAGTTGATAAATTCACATGCTTTAACATTTTATATTGCTTCGATTTTGCTTGAATGCGTTATCTTTCCATGCAATGGTCAAAATACAGTTTTTAAAATTTTGAGTATTTACACCAAAAATTGTGAATTTTTCAAAAACTGCCATATGATTACTTTTTGCCCAAAACGTAACATGTGATTCGAATCAGGTCGATAAATTGTTCCGTTCTGGAGTTTTCGCCGAAAACAAACCGTGTAAAAAACCTTAGTGTAGAGTCAACATTCCGTACGCATACACCTACGAAATGAAGAGTGCTCAAGTTTTTTAAATGCACGACTAACAAAACTACGTCATATTTTAGTCGACCAAGTTTTGACCGTTCCATCCAAGTTTTGTTCCGTTCTTGAGCCATGAACTTTACAAACGGGTAATTTTTGAGAAAATCGGAAAACTGCAATAGGCCGAATGCCATTAGGCCGAATCGGTCGTTATAATTAAAAGAAGAAGAAATCTCCCATAAAAGCTCATTGGTTTCTTGTCAAAAAATATTTTAATAAATATTGAATTAATTGAAATGGACAAGGAATGCTTGCATGTAGCTTCTGGAAGATTTGGAATATGAAAGATCAGCATGATGCTGTGCATGATTAAAAAACGAAAGAATGAAAGTTCTCTAGTTTCATGTCTAGAAAATTTTTAGAAATAATTTAATCTGCTACATGATACGTTACCAGATTGAAAATATTGTAATAAGCAATAACTGCTCATGGCTTAAAGAAGGAAAAATTTCCTATGGAAGTACATAATTGAGGATTTTATGAAATATTAAGTTCTATCTTCTACCTTCCAAAATTCTGCCTTTCAGGCTTTCGACCTACTGATTTTCGGCCTTATGGCCCTACACCATTTTAAAAGAGAACGTACTAATACCTCCAATAATTGACTACTCAAAAAAGTCCGACTCTATCTTTACAAGTTTATTTGTACTTAGTTTCCATGACTTCAAGCCTTTAAGATCCTAAAAAAAATATTCTTCAAAAATGCACTCATGGAGTTTTTTGTTTCCTTACCTTAGGGGCTATTCATAAACCACGTAGACTTTTCTGTGGGGAGGGGGGGGGGGGTTGGCAAAAGTCTACGCTCCTTACAAAAATTTAAAAAAATGGAAGGGAGGAAAGTCTACGTAGGGGGGGGGGGGGATTGGGATGTTCAAAAATGAGTCTACGTGGTTTATGAACAGGCCCTTACCAATCAGACCAAAGCCGGTATGACCTGCACCTCGCCAGCCTGTCTGCGAAGGGTTTCGCAGGTCGTCTTCTATTTGATCTATCCACCTTGCTTGTTGCGGGCTTCTTGTTCTTGTGACCATCGGTTCATTTTCATTTTAACTGGGCTGCTGTCTGACATTCTTACGACATGCCCAACATACAGTAGTCGACCGATTTTAGCGTTGTGTAAGATGGGAGGCTCTCCCAGCAACTGATGCAATTAGTGATTCATTCGCCTCCTCCACGTTCCGTCTTCTCTCTGCACTCCACCGCAGATCGTACGCAACACCTTCCGTTCAAAGACACCAAGGGCGCGTTGGTCCTCCACTAGCAATGTCCATGTTTCGTCTACCGGTCTAGTCAATGTCTTGTAGCCGGTCAACTTTGTAGTTCGGCGAATTTTGTACGATATGAGAATCCAAAGTAGGCGCGATTGGCAGCCAATATGCGCATTTGGTTTCCACTGATAGTGTCGTTATCGGCGGTCACCAATGAGCTCAGAAACACGAATTCGTCTACTACCTAGATTTTTTTTTAAGGCTAACATTGTCTTTTCGTGAGCCTCTTCCCTTTGTGAATTTTGTTATAAACGCATTAATCACAAGCCCAATCCTACCAGCTTCAGCTTTAATTCTGATTTACGTTTCCGCCATCGTCTCAAAGTTACATGCTACGATATCAACGTTGCGGCGAAGCCAACAGGTTTGACAGACTTCCTGAAAATTGCGCCACTCGTGTTTATCCCAGCCCTTCGAATTACACCCTCCAGTGCAAGGTTAATTAGCAAACACAATCCATCATCTTGCCGTAACCTTCTGCAAGATTCGAAGGGACTCGAGGGTGTTCCTGATACTCGGATGACACACATTACTCGATCCATCGTTGCCCTGACCAACCGCGTTAGTTCTTCTGGAAATCCATATTCGCGCATGATCTGCCATAGCTGTTCTCGATCAATTGTGTCTTTAGCTGAATTGAAATCGATTGAAAAATGATGTGTGGGCAGGTTGTTTTCGCGACACTTCTGCAGCACTTGTCGAATCGCGAAAATCTGGTCCATAGTAGCGCGGGCACCCATGAATCCCACTTGATATTGCTCCACGAACTCCTTTGCAATTGGTGACAGCCGGTGAAGAGCAACTTGTAGGTGGCGCTCAGTAGCAATCTAGCTTGTCGCTCTTTTTATAAGAAGGACACATGATACCTCCTATCCAATCTTTCGGCAAACACTCTTGCTTCCAAACCTTGGTAATTACCCAGTTCAGCGCTCTCGTCAGTGCTTCACCACCGTATTTTAATAGCTCGCTTGGGAGTTAGTCAACTCCAGCAGCTTTGTTGTTTTTTAACCGACCAATTTCCTCCTCAACTTCCTGAAGGGTTCATGTCGGGATTCTGTCATCTTCTGCGCGGGTTCCTAGATTTATTACCGTGCCAGCTTGGTTCGCTGTAACATTGCCGTTCAGGTACTCGTTAAAGTACTGCTTCCGTCTTTCAATCACCTCACACTCATCTGTGAGAAGTTTATCATCCAGGTCTCTCTGCACATGTCGGCTTGTGATACGTAGCCTTTGCGCGAGCTGTTCAACTTCTCGTAGAATTTGCGTGTGTAGTTAGCACGGTACAGTTCTTCCATTACTTCGCAGTTTCGATCTTCCGTTTGGCGGGTTCTCCTTAAAAGTATAGAATTTCGCCTTTTCCGTACCTGTCTGTATCGTTCCACATTCGCTCTTGTACGGTATTGCAACATTCTCGTCCGATTTTTGTTTCCTTGCATGAAGTTTTTCGAACTTTGGAAAATTATTTTCATGAATTTCTTGATTTTAGCCTGACATCATCGAAATTTACTGACCTATTTAAAACGCATTTGATCTAATAACTCAGTCGATTTATTAGTAGAAGACACTGAAGAAGTCTGCACATTGTAGACGAAATACGTGTATCTGTCAAGATAAGCAGTAAAGGTAGTTGGAGTTAAATGAAAATGACTAATTTTTCTTCTCATTTTCTATTTACAAATTGAACTAAATTGTGTTCCGATCAAATTTTGGTCAAACAGTAATGTGTGTGAGTCGATCAAAAATTTAATAAGTCAAATTCTTTTTTTTTTAAGTTCAGTTATTACAGAATACAGGAGAAATATTCAGCTAAGCTTCCTTTTTACCGAATGCGAATTGTCTTTCGTTTAACACGTGCCATAAGATTTTGTACAGTCTCCTTGTCTACTTTATTCGCCGCAGAACGCCAGTTTGCCTTGAACTGTTTCTCGCTCACAACAGCTTTTTGAGTCTTCTTAAGGTTCCGCTTAACGATGGCCCAATATTGTACGATTGGGCGGAACTCTGGCGTGTAGGGAGGGTTCTTGTCCTTGGGCACCACTTGAACGTTGTTGGTAGCATACCACTCCATGGCCTTTTTTCCGTAATGGCAAGATGCCAAATCCGGCCAAAATAGAACGGAACGATTGTGTCGCTTCAGGAAAGGCAGTAGACGTTTTTGTAGGCACTCGCTCAGATAAATTTCCTGGTTGACGGTGACGGTCCCAATGTAAACGTTGCTCTTCAAGTCACAGGTACAGATGGCCTGCCACACTAGAAATTTCTTCGCAAACTTTGACAGTTTAATGTGCTTGAAAATATCTGCCACGTTTACCCGTCCGGTTGCCGTATAAAATTCCTGTCCAGGAAGCTGTTTAAAGTCTGCCTTGACGTTTCATCGTCCTGTACCACGCAATCAAACTTCGTCAGCATCGTCGTGTACAACTTTCGCGATTGTGTTTTGTGTATCGTCGCGATTTGGAGTCTGCACTTTCTTGTAAGTCGACACTCCAGCTCGTTTTCTAGGTCTATCCACGGTTGAAGGCACCGCTCCCAGCTTCTTTGCGACATCTCGGACGAAGAGGTTGGGGTTCCGCTCGAAACAGCGCGCAACTCTTTTTGTCGTGGCTTAGACCTCCGGCTTTCGATTTCCCTCCGATCCAGCTTTTCTGGCTGTTAACAAACGTTCACGGAGCACTTTTAATATGTTGGTAACAGTTGGTAACAGCCACATTCAACAATTTCGCCAACTTGGCGTGAGAGTAGTTTGGATTTTCGCCATGCATGTGCAACATTTTGATGCGATGCTTCTCTTCATTCGGCGACATTTTGATAACTGAAGTGCTAATCTCAAAATCAAAATAGAAGCATGATGCTACACGCACACATCTTCAAAATGAGGGGTATGCACAAAGTTTTAATGCACGATAAAAGAAATACGTCAAGTTTAAGTCGACCAAATTTTGATCGAAACACCCTTTACTAACATAACGCGTTCATACAACGGTCTCGTTAAATTCTTCCTTG
>JASCZW010014340.1:0-23165 GCA_034211315.2 Aedes japonicus
ACGTAACTTAATGTTAGTGAAGGGGTTCAGCGTTACCTTGTAGGATCCTGATAGCTCAGCAGTGAAAATGGGTTGCCCATGCAAACCCCGACATCGTTGGGTAAACGAACTTCTTCGTAACAAAGGGTGCTACATGCATGCACCAAGCACAATGTCCATCAGCACTTGGACGATCAGGCCGTTTTCCACTTGTGACGTTCTTATTGTTCGATTAAACACGCAGTGGTAAACTAATACACTTTATTATAACAAGGCACTAAAATGCAATGTTCTTTATTTGCTTAAATCTAACGTGTATTTCACTTAAATTAACACTTAACGATTAATACGAACACCATTAAAAATTGTCGTGGGTCTCCTGCCCGTGGGATACCGTGGCCTGGTTGAGGTGGACTGATCATTGCTCCCAAAGATCACTGTAAATAGGTCAGTCCGTCGTCGATGCGATGTTATCAGTCGGCTTCTGAGAACGAGTGATACTCTCACCGCTGTTATCTCTTGCTGGATACTATATCGGTCATCCTTATCACTCCCCTTGATTGATGGCAATCGATGACGATGATGATGGAGAGATAATGGTTGATGATGCCTGCTGATGCTGCGTAGTGAGAGGGAGTAATCGAATGCTCAAAGGGAGATAATTTTATCGGTGTGTGGAATCTTGACCATCCGAGCGTGTTGCGGTGATAGTGGCTTGATAATGTCAGGGTTGTAGTTGGATGGATCGTAATACTTCTGTACAGTTAGTCATCTAGATTTGAAATGCATTTTTTTTTGAATTAACCCTCTCAAGCTTGATTTTTTTTCAAGCGTTAATGACAAGCAATTTGGTGTCTAAACGCTTCGAGCCTATGGGTCGGTAAGGGGATGTAATGTTAGCCTAGCTGCTTCATTCGGCCTATGTACCAAATAAGTCATTAATTCAGCAATAACACAGAGGACAGAAAAAAGTGTGAAACGTATTTTTAAGATGTGCTAGGTCATCCAGTCCTAGAGTTCAGAACTATAGTCTAGAGTTCAGGACTTATGATCTATAGTGTTAACAGTAGCTTTATTCACTTAACAAGTTATAATATGTATTCAAACATATTCAATGAATGTCCTGGAAGACCAATAGACATTATGAGGTGTTCTTGGAATATTCTATGCCAAACAAACTAACTTAACTTTGTTTAGCCCATAAAGCAACTGTTACAATTGTAGACATTACGTTTTGATAGACAGTTTGAATGACCTTAAACTAACAAGGTTACCCTATGATGGCTGTGAACTTGTCAGAATATTAATTGAATATGCTTGAAAATTGATTGTAGCTTTGTCTATCTCAAATGGCTACAATAACTACAATTACTACAATAACCACACGAATCACTGTTGACTGCACGACTCCGATTTTTTTTTGATGTCCCGATGAGAGAGTTAAGGAATCAATTTGCGACGTTGCTATTCGGGTGAGGCAATTTTTTGCAATTTCCGAAAAATTAATAGCGATAAAAATACTACAAAAACACTCTCAAACAGAAATTTCTAAGAGAAAATATCCTATGGGAATTTTCTACAGCGTCTTTTCCGCGATACAATTTGATGTGCGACATCCTTTATATCATTTGTTATGAACTCAAGGTCAGTTTTTATAAACTTGAACATCCCAAGATTATCTGATTAGGACTAGTGACCTTACAGAAGATTCACTGAATGTACTTGAATGCATATCGTCATCTTTCATAGGATATAAAGCTTATATTACTACTATAGATCTATTCTAAGCTCAAAAACAATTTGAGTGACTATGAATATCACAAGATATCTCATTATATTTGTTGACCTTCCAGGAGACTCACTTAATTTAGTCAAATACGTATTGTCACTTTGTATAGCCCAACTGTCGATGTAGATCTTAATTTATGAACTGAAAGACAGTTTAGATGACCAAAAACATTACAAAATTACTGTTGACTGTTGACTGTTGGCCTTCCAAAAGGTTCATTCAATAAGTTTGAAAACATATGGTAGCCTTATAAAGCCCTTAACACTTCTGTCACATCTGTATATCTGAAGTTCTAAGCTCAAGTACATTCTGGATAACCTAGAACATCCCAGAAAATTGCAAAAATATTTAACCTTTATCAACGAGAATTACATAACTTGCCAAGTAGAGGCAATGTCTTCAAGGCAGGACGTCTTCAATAAGTGGCATCAGCGATTCGGTCACCTGGGAACAGCTACTATGAAGGCTCTGTGGAAGATGGTGCAAAGGGCAACAAAAATCGCAGTTTGGTGAAAGGAGTATGTCTGTGAAGTGTATCTCCAGGGGAAACAAATCTAATCAACTGTTTGAGAGCGTTGAAGAACGACGTGCGGCTCGTCCTCTGGAAATCATACGTTCGGACGCGTTTGGTCCGTTTACACCAATAACGTGGAACAATAAGCGATTCTTTGTCACGTTCATCGACGACTTCAGCCACTTCATGGTCATCTATCTTCTGGCTACCAAGGGTGAAGCGCAGTTAAAATTCGAGGAGTGCTGTGCTCGAGTGACGGCATGCTGTGGTACTCAAGTGTCTCGGCTAATGTGCTACAACGAGTATACTGGAAAATCGTTCCGTAAGTACTGCCGTACTAAAAGCATCTGCATGGCAGCAACCGTTCCATACAACGCATAAAACGGAGTACCGGAAATAATAACTGAACTGTTAGAAAAATCACGGTCAGCAGTACACGACGCAAGGTTGAACAAACCCATGTTGACCCCAGGCGATGTTGACCACAGTGTATGTGTGCAAAGGAAACCCTGCATCTTCGCTAAAGGAGAAGAAACATTGTGATGAGGTATGGTATGGAAGAAAACCCAACATTAACTAAATGTGAGTCTTCGGTTCTGCGACATACATTTGGGTGCCGATAAAGAAACGCGACAAGTTGGACCCCAATTCGAATAAGAACGTCATGGTTGGTTATATTATAAGCGGGTATCGAGTCTGAGTTACACATAAGTGGAAGATTTCTATTGTAGGGGACGTGGTATTCGACGAGCACCAAGTTGACCATGATGTCGCACCGAACAGTATCAATCTGGTGCTGTATAGAAATGAAGAAATATATATATATAAACCCAAGCAACACATAGGTGTGATAATTAGTTACAGCAACTTTGTTGTGACTTAGTTGAGTCACAATGAAGTTACTTTAACTTGTTTGAAACAATTGTGCAACTGGGAAAAGAACCTCAAATTAAAGACAGAAAATCTTAATGATTAAACGGACCTCCTCGAGCAACCATCAAGGCCAACTAATCAACGATCAGCCTAAGAAGGCTGCACCTTAGATCTTATGGGGACGACTACGATGAGGCTGATACCATGCTCCCTTCGCAACCAGAACATGTAAACCGATGGAACGGGAGTGCATAATTCCGGGTAAGATGTTTGACTTTCATGTTTACAAGTATCTGCTGAACGCTCTACAGGTGATTCCGAGGACGATTCGACAATAGCGTTTGCGTTGAGTGCTGAGACATTAGTGGAGAACTTGAGGTGACTCCAGCATTGTCTGTTGTTTGAAGATGTCCCTATACGGTCTGAAGCAAGCTCCACGAAGCATAACTTCGTTCTGCAGTTGCAATCTAACTGTCCAACTTGAATAGTTGCGTTCACTGCCGGAGAGAAGAGAAAATGTCGCCTCACCTCGCTTTTGCACGTTGACCATATCGTAATGCCGCTCACCGCCTGAATGATAACAAGATGCTGAAATGAAAAATAAATCATCCTCAAGATTCGAGACGATAGATGTCGGAGAATTTAAGGTGCTTTTGGGTCTCAAGATCGATCAATTTCGAGTGAGTGGAACAATGAAGATCAAATATATGTTGGTGACCTGCTGCAGCGTTTTGGTATGGCACACTGTAAACCGACAACGATGACGCTGTGACGACCAAACTATATCGATTGCGGCCAGACATTATTGCTGTTTCTATTGTTTTCACCCGATTCTAACCCGCACTCACGAGAGAGCCCTGAAGTCATCCGAAGCGCATCTTACGATATCAGGTAACGTTTATCAAGTGTTTGGTGGGTAATTTTTTGGAACCCGCTAACAAAGCACCGTAATTGATACAGAATACAGGAGAAATATTCAGCTAAGCTTCCTTTTTACCGAGTGCGAATTGCCGGGTCTTTCGTTTAACATCTGCTATAAGATTTTGTACAGTCTCCTGGTCCACTTTATTCACCACAGAACGCCAGTTTGCCTTGAACTGTTTCTCGCTCTCAGCAGCTTTTTGAGTGTTCTTAAGGTCCGCTTAACGATGGCCCAATATTGTTCGATTGGGCAGAGCTCTGGTGTGTTGAGAGGGTTCTTGTCCTTGGGCACCACTTGAACGTTGTTTGCAGCATACCACTCCATGGCCTTTTTTCCGTAATGGCAAGATGCCAAATTCGGCCTAAGTAGAACGGAACAATTGTGTCGGAAAGGCAGTAGACGTTTTTGTATGCACTCGCTCAGATAAGTTTTTTTGCCCTAACTTTTTTATTTAAATTTCCACCGTGAGGTTGTGTTGAAACGCGTTTAAAGACGCGTACTTTGGTATAAAACTTTGTCGCTAGCCTCAACCAATCAATAGTTATTGAATGGTTTCTAAAAAATACGCCCTTTTTCAAATGTTGATTTCTATGCGATTGGGACAAATACAAATAAAAATAAAAGACGTCATTTGAAAGGGCAAATTATATTGTTTAATATATGTGAAAACCAGAGATGTGTTATTTCTGTATCTTGAGAAAATTACATTTGCTACCCATGAGCAACACTTGTGCCATCTTTCTAAAATACTTTCATTTACTCTTTCTTCAAATCCTTGTCGTTTTTGAAGTTCTTCCCTGGAGCCCAGAACTTTTCTATTAGAAAAAGTTCTGGCGAGTTTGGCGGATTTGCCTCCTTCGGCACGTTTTTCTTCGTACTACTCCATCAGCGGTTTTGCGTAATGGCACGATGTCAGATCTGGCCAAAACAGAGTATCACCTTCGTGGGATCGAAGGAAAGGCAGAAAGCGCTTCTGGAGGTATTCTTCTTTATATGTTTGGCCATTGATTATGCCGGTCCTTATGTACGGCTTGCTGATTTTGCCACACGCAGAGATCGCCTGCCACACTAAGTACTTCTTAGCAAATTTGTCGACCTTATTCTTTAGGAATTTCTCATGAACATCCAGGCGGGGACCTGCCACTGAAAAACTCCATGCTGGGGATCTGCTTGTCGTCCGTTTAATGTACGTCTCACCGTTTATTACGATGCATTTCGGCTGCACCAACCACTCGTGATACAGCTTCCTGGCGTGGGATTTGGCCACCGTATTCTGTTAATCGGTTCTGTTGCAGCTTTTTACCTTTAAGGACTGAAGTTCAACGCACTTTTTGTCTGCTGGACGAACTAGACGGAGGAATTCTTCTTGGCCACGTTCCGAATCCGTATGGTTCGGATTGTGCTTGAAATAATCCCTCACCTTCCTTGCGTTCACGGGGTCGGTCATCTTCGCTTTCTTCCGCTGCCAGCTAACCACTGGGTCGTCTGGGTCTCTTTGTACGATTTTACCACACGGAACACGGTCGAATGGTAGATTCGCAACTGTTTCGCGATCCAGCCTGTGGAACAAGCTTGGATTTTCCACGATCGCGCCCATAATTTGTTTTCGGGACACTTCTTGTTTAAAAACCATCTCTATAATCACATGACAGATTGTAACGAAATTTTGCACATGTAAACATTACACTTCTAAACTGGTTTAATCCGAAATCCCATCTATTTTTGCCTTTGCAATAAAAAGAAATACACAAAAAGTGATATATTTTTTTCTGGTACAATCTTTATGTGGCTGATGTGGATACCGTCCAACATGGGAAAAAGGTTGTAGTCACTTATTGAGCATCAAGAAAAATAGGCGCTGCCAGCAATGAGGAGCTTGTACCATTTTATCAACCTTGTCAAACAGTGAATTATTCTTAACTTCAATGCTCGAGAGCGTTCCATTTGTTTTCCATTCGCTTTAAGACTCGCTACGAATTCTCACACATTAAGTTCATTTACGAAACTCAATCCAATCCAGCAGTGTTCAACCGCATCAAACAGAACTGCAAGAGTGAGTCTTTTGATGACTGGTAAACATACAACGTTTCCCGCTGATAGCCACCTACTTGACCTAATTTAAACTCAATTTAATCGTTGATTCCGGCTGGAAGGTAGGAATGTCTTCAGTCGCTCTATCCCACTTGAGTGCTTTCATAACAACGCCATCCGATATTGCATGCATTCTACTAATGTTTTCCCTCATCTAGTTCTCCAGAATTAGAATATGATATTGTTTGGCACCAGAAACCATTCAGCATCTCTATCGTTTGCTTTGGAACACATACAAACCCGCACAAACTCATTTGCAGTCTGCTGCGATGATAGTAAGCTTGATGCTACAAGCCATCATTGGGTCACGGAATGGCGAAAGCAGTCATTAGAATTATTATACGCTCACCTCTGGTCGGGTCGGGGATATCTGGAAAGTCGGACCACACGATGATGTGACCATCGTCTCAAGGAATCGATAATAATCATGCTAAACAAAATCGTCGAGCATCTCGAAACAATCATCTTGAGAGGTGCTGCACGTGTGTGTATCTCGTTGAGAGGATCTCTAATCTCGACTGCGGGCTCCTGGTCTCCAAACAACCGGAAACATACGGAATTATTAAAGTGCAATTAAGCAAATCCCACTTTCTAGCTCATCTAATGGTAATTGTTATTATCATTATCTGAGCTTTTATGGTAATTGGTGACCGTGCAGATCTTCCGATTTTGTCTAGATGGAAAAATAAAACATTCAACAACGCACCCACTGCAAATGGCTGCAAATGCATGATAACATAGTTTGCTTTAATAAAAGATTTAGAAAAAAATTAAACATAAATTTTCCTGGATATCCTTTCTATTTTCAAGCAATAAAATTAAAACTTAATAAATTTATGTTGAAAATGTTACCCAAATTTTGATTTGCATCAGCCATTTGAAAAATTCATGATCACAAACTAACACATTGCCATAAGTTTTCTTAGAATTTTTTTTTTGCAGTGTAGTACATACATAAGTCAACGCTGGGAACATATTAAGGATTGGTATAACGGTTTTGTTGTGCAATCAATGTTCATGTTTCTTTGCAAACAGATCATTCAGAACGTGTGATCATTTTCGGTATATTTACCCTGACAAAAAAGCGTTTCCGAAAATGAAACCGGATCGGGAACTAGTAGGATTTTTCCCTTGAAACGTCATTTAGTTCATGATTACGTAATTCAGTTCACGGTATTTTTTTGCTTGTTCTCGAATTCATGACTGCAGTTCTCGAATTCATCACTGCGGGCACGAATTTTTCCGCGTGTAGGATGAATTACTAGGCATATCGATTCAATATATTATTGTTGCAACTGAAAACCGGAATAACCCACTTGCGCAAAACTATGTTACTCTCGTTCTGTACAATTGAATTGCGGCGCATCTTGTGCGCTGTACAGCGCATCTGATGTGTTACACAGCGTACAAGATGCGATACTTTGTTGCCATATGTATCAGCAGTTAAACTGATTTGCGCGAGTGATTTTTCCGGCTTTGAACTGCAACGAGAATAGCCAAACCTAGGTCATTTGAGATCGTGAAGGAAATTGATCTTCTTAGAGCATCATTAACGGTGGGCAACAGTAGCGCTGCTATTTCAGAAGCGCTGCAGCGCTCTTATTTTAGTTTAGCCACCCTTCTCCACATCGGTCGTTGCTATAGCGGTGATCAATTTAGTTACCCTATTCCATACCGGTACAAAGGTTGAAGTAAACATTTTGACAACATTGGTTCTTGGTTCTTGCTACTTGAGGACAAGCTCCTTTTTTTACATTCGAAGTGCATCAAAAAGTGTCCGGGTAGTCCACAATTGTGGGTGAGGTGGAAATTTTTCGTATAAAATTTTTAAAATTTTTATTAATTATACATTTATTGAATTTATCAATCGGAATGCAAAATTTTATAGAAATATGCATTGCACTGCATACACTTGATTTATGCATTAGAATGCATATATTTATTAAAATATGCATTGCAATGCATATATTTTAAACATGCATTGAAATGCATATATATTTGATATATTCTTATCAATGCATGAACCTGATTTATTCATTCTAATGACTGGGTATATCGAATATGGTTTAAGCATAGAGTTTATGCTTTTTAGTATATTTGTTTTTCTCCGTGTACCAACCGCTTCCCGCGCCGCAATCGGGCTCCTAAATTTGAGCACCTGACTTTTCCTGAAAGCTCTGCTGCTAGTTTGGTAGCGCGTTTAGCAGCGACCGGTACGGTGGTGAGGGATGATAGATCGCTGCTAAATGGGCTTCTATACTCCACCACTAATTTTGCTCTTAACCAATGAAATCAAGATAGCTGAAAAAATAAGGAAATGTAAATATCGCAGAATTGTACACCTCACAATTAATAAAAAAAAAGTCAGAACTGATCGACCTACATGATGCCAATAAGATGTCGATTGTTGCTGAATTTATGACATATTTAATGCCGAATCAAATTTAAATTGAGGCCGAACGTAGAAGCTAGGCTGACATTACATCCCCTCTTCTCAGTGTTTTTGGATGAATAAATTCCCTATAAGACGAATTTCACGTCAACTCGTCTTCGTGATTGGCAGCACCCTCTCAGAATCCAATGTAACTTTGTGGGTGTGTAGACAATGTCTTTTCAAGCAACTTTGCCTACTTTGTTTATTCAAAATGAATCTAGACTGCCATTTGAAAAGGGCTTAAGGTTATTGATCGATTTTTTAAAGTCAACATAACTCAAAAAGGAAAAGACTTACAAAAAGTTATGTATGAGAAATTTTAGAAAATCTTCCTTATTTTTATGATAAAAATTATCAAAATTGTAAAATCGATTCTTACACACTAAAAACAAATATCTTAAAATTTAAGGTCAATTTAAACAAAATGGCTATTTTAGAATTGGACGGATTTGATTTTTATGTAAGACAATATAATTGCCTAAAAGTTCGCCATACTTTGCAAGATGGGCACTTCTAAGGAAAAAAAGTTTTTCTAACTACAAATTTTCCATGTCCAATTTTTACCGTGTATCGCGCCAACTCGTCTTATAATGTGGTACTAAAACCACACAAAAGCCAATTAAATTTAATTATAATGATAATTTGAACTTTTAAAGAGTCTTTGAATGTTTGAAAAATCAAGGCTACTATTTGGAAAGAGCTTATTTTTTAATTATAATTTTTTCAAACTTTAGTGATAATACATTTAAATCAGGTGGTTGATCCTTTTATTACCAAAGCTTTCAAGAAGTGCTACCAAATTTACAAAGCTTTGAAGAAGGATAACAAATTGGAAAACAAAAGCCTTATCATAATATCTGAAGTATTGACCCATGACTCAATAGCAGTTCAGTTGTTTATATCATAATTGCTAGATTTCATTAAACAAAATTAAATATATTGCTCAACAAATATTCGCATGTCAGATTGAGCAGCGGCCCATTATAAGAACAAAAAGAACAAGTCCATATATGGATTGGAACGTCTAATGGGAAAAGTCAATGTAATGCTACTGGTAATAATCTCAAGTGAATGGCAAAAAGATCAAGCTTAGCTCTAGATTATGGAAACACAATCAAAGCTCCTCGAGAACTATATGACTGAGCACTTAAACAGTCAAATAAAAGTATTACAAAATTGAATTTCTGCTTCATATCAGCTGAACAGTATACAAATATGTCAGAAGAACTTGATGAGTTCTATAGCCACGTAAAGACAATACCTGTAACACAGATTTATTGCTTTGTACCTATTTCAGAGAAAAAAATTCAGCATAAAGGTTTTCTGATTCAAAGGATAATCCAAAGAAATTAACTTTGTATGTGAATCAATTATAAGAAGCTATGTTAATTACTAATACGTGAAGATGTACTTATAAAAAATAAATAAAATAAAAACCTTACCAAGCAAAAACCTATAAGTTTTCATTGACATAAACAGTATTTCGAAAACTCATTTAACGCCATATTCGAATCGTCTCTAAATGGATATGCAACAAATTAGAATATTTTTAATATGATAAGACTTGATGCATATCCATTTAAAGACGATTCAAATATGACATCCGCTAGTTTTTTAGATTCATCAGCTCCCCTCTTTCACAATTTTTTCCCATACCTTTTACACATTCTGTAACAAATCTTGACCTTCCTTCCGCCCAAGAAACTTAAGCCCTTTTTAACCCTCGATTAAAAAACTTAAGCCCTTTCCAAATGGTAGTCTACATATTTTTAAAAAAAAAACAAAGCATGCAAAGTTGCTTGAAAGGGCATAGTCTACACATCCACAAAGTTCCATTGGATTCTGAGAGAGTGCTGCCAAACAATGTATCAGCTGGCGTGAAATTCTTCATAATTTGGAAATAAAAAATAAAAAAATAGGCAAACTTTTTTTTGCGTACCTAGATGCTTCAGAAAAATTGATGAAAATGTTGGGAAATGATTTTTTTTGTTTAGTAGTTCTGGAGTAATGAAGGGTTTGCAATGGTAGTTTCCTCAAAAGAGTGCTGGACTAGAGAGAAGTGCTTCTTCATTCTTAGCGTTTCAAGCTTATTCGCTTATTGCTTGCTCTAAACTAAGTGTTCTAAATGCACTTCCACAATTATTAATTGAGAGTTTTCGATGCCAGGTACCATTTTTGCTTTAGTATGATTTTGTGGCAAGTAAATTCATACCCTATGCCCAGAGACTCGAGAAATTTTCCTTGACGAAAAATTCCTAGACCAGACCGGGAATCAAATCCAGCCACCTCTAGCATGGTGTTGCTTTGTAGCCGCGCCTTTACTCACTGAGCTAAGAGAAAGACTCCTATGCAACATTTGAATAAAAATAAATGGACTTTTGTTTAGAATGATGATAAAAAAAAGCTAAGACAGATAATTGCTTTTGATAAATTTCCCATGGAAGGTAATTATTTAAGTATATTTCCTCAAAAGTTCTACGGACTTGCGAGCGGTCTTCCGGCAGTTAACCGCAACATTCCCAATGGCGGACGAAAACATGCGTGTAGGCATGTTTTTGAGTTTTTTCGTCATTTTATTTATCAATTCCTCCTAAGTTTTCGCAACAAAACTAGAACTAGCAACAAAGAGTAGATCTTACGCTTCAGGATGGCACAGAAATTATCGATGGGACGCAGCTAAAGGACGTTGGGTGGGTTCGCCGACTCGATATTTAGCCGCTCCATCTCCTCCGACGGTTGCTTCGAGTGGGCCGACGCCAGATCCGGCCAGAACACCGCGCCTTTGCCCTTATGGCCTTTCTTGACGAACGACACAACTTACGGCAGGCATTTTGTACTATAAATTTCCGCGTTCATGGCCAGTCCGGAGCAAAAGAAGAGCGGCTTTGACATCCCCTTCTTGCTGATTGTCAGCCACAGCAGCTTCTTGGGGAACCTGGGGTGTGAAATGAACTTCACGTCGGACCTCACTTCCTTCGCGGGGGAAATGAAGTTCCGCACGAGTCCGTTTTGCGCAGTGGAGTGCCGTTTTTCGAACGCGCACATTTCTAGCCGGAGTTGCTTCACTGTTTTTGCCATCACGGTTAGAGTTCGACTGATAGAGCTGTCAAATGTTGTCTGCTGACTCATGGGTTACTTTTATTGATGCTGCATGGGTAGTTTCGTCAGTGCGGGTGAAGGTAAACCCATGAAGAATCGGTAATGTTTGTCCATTTTGTTAATGCAAACGTTATTCATAGACATTATTAGTTGGATACATGCAATTTCTTGCATACATCATTTTATAGATATATAGAATAGAGATAGATATAGAGATATAATTCTGTTGCTGCTTGGACCGGTCCCATGTTCTTGGCACATAGTGGTAGTTACATACTTTCAGTGTATTGTTAACCAAAACGAACCTTACTGCTAACCTTGACCAACATTCGAGCATGGGCTGCGCTGGTATTGTTTCATAATGGGTCACCAGTTTTAACACATTGAGGATGTATGTAAGTCCCGAATGTAGTTAGCGCTCAACTTCCGTAGAAGCCACACGCAAGCTATTTTTCGGATTTTCAGAATCGCAAGTGTTCAAGAGTTATCGATCCTTTCCGCGTGTTCAATTCGTTGTGAATAACGTGATGAGTGTTCGACGCGAAAGCACGTTTCGCATTGACTATGCGAACGTGCCTAAGAAACCATCGTATGATGAGCTTCATGACTTTGTCGCCACCGTGTTGGGCTTGTCTTACGAACAAGTCCTGCGCCTCCAGCCAAGCAAAGTGTTAGGATGTGCCTTTGTAAAGGTCGTCGACCTAGAGCTGGCACAGCGTATCGTTGCAGAGCACGACAACAAGCACGAGACCAAAGTTGACGACAAAACCTACAAGCTTCGTATCACCTTGGAGGACGGGGCGGTAGAGGTCAAGCTGACGGACCTGTTCGAAGATATTTCAAACGAGCAAATCGCCGAATTTCTCAGCGCCTACGGTGAAGTTCTCTCCGTCACCGACCAACTATGGGACAGCAAATATCGCTTTGCGGGGCGCCCGACTGGTGTTCGTATCGCACGCATGATGGTAAAGCGAAACATCGATAGCTACATAACCATCGACGGTCAGACAACAAACGTGTCGTATCTCGGTCAGCTACAGACATGCCGCCACTGTGGCGAATTTGTACACAATGGCATCTCTTGTGTAGACAACAAAAAACTGTTCGTGCAGAAATCGTACGCAAATGTGGCAAGTCAAATGGGGTCAAAAACTACGGCTCCAAAGCCCTCTGCACCGAAGCAGAGAACGCCGTTCGTCAAACTGCCGGCGCCGAAACCCACTGCAGGAGAGAAGCCACTGACCCAACGATCCACCACAGCCTTTCCTCCACTCACAGCTCCAAAGCTGTCCGTCCAAAACCCTGGCGAACCGAAGCAAGTGAAAACAAGCCAACCCGAACAAGCTGCCTCTCTCATGGCACCGCCGGTTCTGGTTAGCTCAATTAGCCGAATGATTACACGCAAGGACACTCGAAACAGCGATGGAAACGATAGCGATTGCTCGTCAGCTTCGGGAAGCGGCAGAAAGAAGAAGGGGTGTAATCCACCTAAGAAACAGCGTTCAAACCTTGGTGACGAAGCGTATGAGGAGATGGATAGCGAAATATAATGGCTCTCACCAGTTATAACATCGCCTCTATAAATATCAACAACATCACCAACCCGACCAAGCTCAACGCACTCCGGACTTTTCTTCGGACAACGAACATTGACATCGCTTTCTTGCAGGAAGTAGAAAACGACAAACTCGACTTGCCTGGCTACAGCATCGAATGTAATGTGGACCACGCACGAAGGGGTACGGCAACTGAGAGAACACCTGCAATACTCGAACGTCGAGAGAAGCCTAGACGAACGCTTGATAGCACTACGAGTGAAAAACACTACAATTTGCAATGTATGCACTACGGGCGGAGAGAGAACGCTTCTTCACCAACACTCTTGCCTACTACCTCCGTCACAACACAGAGCACACACTGTTAGCTGGTGATTTCAACTGTGTTATACGGCAGCGCGATGCGACGGGACACAACGACAGCCCCGCTCTCCTTGCCACCGTACAGCAACTACAGCTCCTCGATGTTTGGGAACAGCTCTGCCCAAATACCCCTGGGTACACATACATCACACAAAACTCTTCGTCTCGTCTGGATCGGATTTACGTCACGCAGGGCTTACGCAACATGCTCCGAACTGCCGATACACACGTATGCTGTTTCTCCGACCATAAAGCCATCACATCGCGAATCTGCCTCCCCAATCTGGTCGTGAGCCAGGTCGTGGCTTTCGGTCTCTTCGTCCCCACTTGCTGACACCGAACAACCTGCAAGAGTTCCAGGTTCAATGGCAGTACTGGACCCGCCAGCGACGGAACTATCCATCATGGATGCAGTGGTGGCTGTCGTACGCTAAGCCTAAAATCAAAAGTTTCTTCCGTTGGAAATCGAAGACTGCTTTCGATGAATTCCATCACCAACATCAGTGCCTTTACATGGAACTAAGGCAAGCGTACGATGGCTACTACCAAAACCCTGCGATGTTGTCCACAATCAACCGGGTGAAGGCCAAAATGTTGACTCTCCAACGAAATTTCACGCAAGCATTCGTGCGTATAAATGAGTCATTCATATCTGGTGAATCTATCTCAAGGTTCCAGCTGGGCGAAAGGCGCAGGAAAAAAACTACCATCACACAACTTCGAGACGACGACAACCAACTCATCGACGATCCTGATGCGATAGAACGACACATGCTTGGCTTCTACCGAACACTCTACGCTGTGGGCTCAACGGAAAGAGATGAGACAGACACATTCGAATGCGAGAGAGTGATCCCAGAGAACGATCCGGTAAGTGAGTCTTGCATGAATGAAATAGCTCCTACCGATATTATCACAGCCATCAAGACTAGTTGCCCGAACAAATCGCCCGGCGGTGACTCTCTGCCACGAGAATTCTACCTGAAAACGTTCGACATTATCTGGAGAGAGCTCACTCTCGTCATTAACGAGGCACTGGCAGGCAACTTTCCGACCGAATTTGTTGATGGTGTGATCGTTCTCGTCAAGAAGAAGGGGAACGAACAGACGGCGCATTCCTACAGGCCAATATCGCTACTGAACTTCGATTATAAAATCCTATCCCGTATTCTCAAGCAGCGTCTGGAGAGTGTAATGAGTACCCACCATATTCTCACCCAGAGTTCCCCAGAAATGCTCCAACTCCGGCCGCAATATCTTCCAGGCCACTCTCGCTTTGAAGGATCGCATCGATCGGCTGGTCAAAAATAAACAACGTGGTTTGCTGGCATCATTCGATCTCCGGCATGCTTTCGACGTCGTTGATCGATCGTTTCTGTTCCGTACCATGTGCTCACTCGGGTTTAATCCGAACCTTATTAGTTTACTGAGTAAAATCGGAGACCTGTCATCCTCTCGTCTGCTCATAAATGGACGCCTCTCGGTAGCCTTCCCCATCGACAGATCGGTACGCCAGGGAGACCCTCTCTCCATGCACCTCTTCGTGATCTACCTACACCCATTACTCAAGCGGCTCGAGGAGATATGTGGATCGGACCTTGTCGTTGCGTACGCCGATGATATTTCGGTGATCAGCACGTGCATGGAGAGAATGAATCTGGTACGAGAAGCTTTCCAGCTCTTCAAACATGTCTTTGGTGCAAGGTTGAGTCTGGAGAAATCTGTTTCGATATCAGTGGGTTACACTGATGTAATGCCACTCACCGCTCCGTGGTTGCCGAACGTAAATACCGTTCGGATTTTGGGAGTGACCTTCGCTAACTCCATACGGCTGATGAACAAAATTAACTGGGATACGCTTGTGGTCTCATTCTCTAGACAGGTTTATCTCCACTCGCAACGCACTCTCAACTTGCACCAGAAAGTGATCTTGCTCAATACATTCATCACGTCGAAAATCTGGTATCTCGCATCTATCCTAAAACCGACAGCTGCTCATACGGCAAAGCTGACTGCGACGATGGGAAAGTTTCTCTGGCGAGGCATCGTGGCACGAGTCCCAATGCAGCAGTTGGCGCGTAGCCGAGCAGAAGGTGGCTTGAATCTACATTTGCCACTCTTCAAATGCAATGCGCTGCTGCTTAATCGACACATAACAGATATCAGTTCTCTTCCCTTCTATTTATCCTTTCTCACCCGAGCAAATCCCACCCCACCCGCAGATTGTCCTTGTCTAAAATTCATCCTGTCAAATCTCCCTACTCTTCCTCCACTCATCCAACAAAATCCTTCCGCTGATATTATTCACAAGCATCTCATTGACCAAACGGAAAGACCGAAAATTACACGCGAGTATCCAACGGCCGACTGGAAGAACATCTGGGGCAACATAACAATGCGACAACTGAACTCGAGCGAACGATCCTCATTGTTTTTGTTGGTCAACGAAAAGCTAGAGACAAGAAAACTGATGTTCCGGATGAACAGGGTCGACGGTGAAAACTGTTTGTTCTGCAACATAGGCTGCGAGACATTGCAGCATAAACTCGGCGAATGTGTTCGCCGAGTCGATCAAGCATGGCGACTACTGCAACGCATGCGAAACGTTCTACTCAATGGATGGCGAAGACTCTCGATAGAGGAGCTAGTGAGACCTCAACTGAAAAATATTGCGAAAGTAAAGAAGACTAAAATCTTGAAACTATTCATAAGATACGTAAACTTTATTATGCAGAGTAATAATGTAATTGACGTAGCAGCACGAAGTTTGATTAATTATTTTGTAATTAGTTTTTAACATCGAAAGAATAAAACAAATTTTACAAGTAAAAAAAAAAAAAAAAAAATCATTTGTTGGTGCTTTGTGTAAATACGCTTCTTGATTATCCTCTATGTTGGCAAGCCCCTAGCTGCCAGCGCACCTGATGTTCTACCGACCTTGCACCACACATACGTACAACAGTAGACAGGAAAGAGATATGACAGGTAACATGAACGACTACGAACGAGTGAGTGAAAACAGAAACAAAGATAAAGTTCGAGAAGTAAATTTACTAGCGACAAACAAGTGAGGATTAAAATAATATAGTTACCCTAATATCACGCGCACAACACAGCGTAATCTACGGCTAGACTTAGTACTAGGTAAATAATATCTAATAAAGTTTGAATAATGAATTGTACACCTTAAATTAGAATCAATTATTCTTAAATTTAGCAAATCAGGACAAAGCCTAACCTAGCTAAACAGCTAAAACCGAACAATCACGATACGACATCGAAACATATGATCCGGATAGATAGGGGACTAAACGTAAGTTAAACTCAGACATATGCAAGACACAGTTTATATTAAATAACATGAATTTACATTATTTATTGTTTTCACATGAAATAATTTAATAATAATAATTAACACAATCTATGTACAATTTTGCTTCCCATCAGGATAATTATAATCTACCGTCAAACAACAACCGATTCTGTGTTTTATTACGGTGATTATAAATACGGAACTAACCCCTGCAATACCGTTGATTCGAAAACCAACATCTTATAATTATCGTTTATATTTCGAAAAATGTCGAGTCGCGATGCAATCGGTTCTGGTAAGAGTGGAAAAGCTTCAAAGAAAGGCAAAACATCGAAAGTAAATCCCGATGAAATTGCTGAAGGTGGAAATATTTCAATAGTGGTCACGGAAGCTAGAGAGGAAATATCATTGGAGGATCGAACCTTGGCCGGTCGAACTTGCAAATCTTGCAAAGGACCGGATACCGACGAGATGGTGCAGTGTGATAAGTGCGATAAATGGCATCACTTTGGCTGTGTTGGAGTTACGGAGGAGGTGGCAGATCATAGTTGGAGCTGTTCAAAGTGCGTATCGGCAAAGTGGGCACAGCGAACAGGATCAACTTCCAGTAAACAACTTCAACCAAACCGTGACGCAAAAATTAGCATGGAAACACAGGATCAGAGGAGGTTGGATAGCAAGGAGGTACGCTCTGGAAGCAAGAAAGCTGATGAAAGTGTAGCGTCGAGTATTCCATCAACATCATCCCGTAGATCATCCAGGACACTTCTAAAGCTACAAATGCAGAAATTAGAAGAGGAAGAAAAGCTGGCGAAGCAGTTTCTTGAGAGAAAGTATGCCCTTTTGCAGGAAGCAGCCAGCGAGAAAAGTTCCAGGACTAGTTCGAGCATGAGCAGAGTACGAGACTGGGTGAGTGACAACAAAACGCGTCGAGAAGAAGGTGGTATGCTACATCCAGAGGCATATGTTTTTGATCCACAGCGGCACTCCACACAGAATCCTGGCACGATAGAGCGCGCGAATTTGTTAGCAGCACCGATAGAACATTTAATTCCACTGGGACAGGATCAACTGTCAATCGGACAAACCTTTTCTATGAGAGCAATGTCGAGTGGTGCAACCGTACAGGCAAATGCAAATCAGCAAGCGGCCAATGTTTTGTATTCTTCGATGCGAGGCCAGCAAAATTTCTCAAGTGAATACATTCCAAGATCAAGCGTGGTTGGAGGTCAGTACATACCTGAACATATCCAATCAAAACTTCCTTGTTCCAGAGTACAAACACGATTTGAAGAGGAATTTGACGATCCATGTCCGCTCACCAAGAGACAGCTAGCTGCACGCCAGGCTATGTCAAAAGACCTACCAAACTTTTCAGGGAAGCCAGAGGAGTGGCCTATATTTTTCTCGTTTTATACCAACTCAACAGCCATGTGTGGGTTCACAGATGCAGAAAACGTAATCAGGCTGCAGAAATGCTTAACAGGGAAAGCTGACGATGCAGTGAAGAGTCGTTTGATGCACCCATCGAATGTGAACCAGATCATTGCCACACTGCCGATGAGGTTTGGACAACCAGAAGCCATCGTTCACTCGCTCATAGCAAAAATTACAGCCCTGCCGGCGTTGAGAGAAGACAAGCTCGAAACCATAATGGATTTTGCTGTTGAAGTTCAAAATTTTTGCGCCGTCGTGGATGCGTGCAAGTTAGAGGAGCACTTGTATAACGTGTCGCTGTTACATCAACTAGTCTGCAGACTACCGCCGTCCATCAAGCTGGACTGGGCCAGGTATCGCCAAACGCTGCATAGAGTCAATCTGACAAATTTCGGAAACTGGATATATTCTCAAGCAGAGGCAGCTAGTACAGTGACCATCCCTGGAATTCAAGAATTCAAGCCCTTGCGAAATGAGTCTCGCCCTGCCAAGAAAAGAAACGGCTTCCTCAACGCGCATCTAGATTCGCATGTTCCAGAATCAGATTCACGGAAGGGTTCAAAACCCTCGATTAACGAGTGCCCGGTATGTAAGGCCAGTTGCAAGGCAATTGAAACATGCAAACAATTTCTGGAATTATCGAGAGACTCTCGGTGGGCTGTCGTGCGCGACTTCAATCTTTGTCGTCGCTGCTTGGTAAAACATAACGGTGGATGTAAAGCTAAGCCGTGTGGAAAGGATGGCTGTGTGCGGAAACATCACCAGCTCCTTCACAACGAGAACCAGAGCAAAACGGTTACGAGTCCGACAATCAACAAAAGTCAGCAAGGTGGAAAAAATGCGAATTCTTCAAGAAATGAATGCAATATTCATCGCTCTAGCTGCAGCACTTCTCTTTTTCGTTACCTTCCAGTAACATTGCACGGGAAGAACGGATATGTACAAACGTTCGCGTTTTTGGACGAAGGTTCAAAGTTAACCCTCATGGATCAAGACCTAGCTGACGAACTTGACCTGGACGGAGTGGAAAGCCCATTGTATCTACGATGGACCCAAGGCACCGAGCGTTGTAAGGAAGAATCCCTTATCACCAACGTATCGATTGCAGGCAAGCATGATGAAGCGATGATGTTCAAATTGGATGATGTGCGAACGGTAAAAGAACTTCAGTTGCCACGGCAATCCCTAGACGCCGGAAAGATGAAGGAACAGTATCCGTATCTTCGTGGACTACCCATCGAGTCATACGAAGACGCCCGTCCACGAATTCTGATCGGTCTAAAGCACGCATACGTCAGTCTCGTACTGCAAAGTCGAGAAGGTAAGCAGGAACAGCCAATTGCCATCAAGACGCGACTGGGATGGACCATATGTGGTGGAAGTGACGACGAAAATGCCCCGAACATGGTTCACTACTCTTTCCATGTAGAATCATACGACAGTCATTCGGACGAAGATCTCCACGTAGCCATGAAAGAATACTTTACCCTCGACAGCCTTGGTGTAATGAAGACGACTGAAGCGCTGCTGTCCTTCGAGGATAAACGAAGCTGTAACATGCTGGAATCGCTAACCTGTCTCAAGGGAGACCGATACGAGACCGGACTACTTTGGCGTTATGACGACATCCGTCTACCCGACAGTAGGCCAATGGCGTTGCATCGTTACAGTTTGCTGGAAAAGCGGATGCAGAAGGATCCAGTTAACTCAGAAACTCTTGAGCGTGATAGCATCGAGGTATTTGTACGCTTTCGACATCAGGCAGCACTCGTAGCCAGGTTTGCCACTTCGAAAATAATTCATCGTTAATCTCCTCATCCCATTGGGCTCCAGAGCGCCATATTTCTTGCAGTAGCACCTTCAGGTTGATTAGAAAGTGTGCAATTAAACCAAGTGGGTCGAAGATTGACATGAGCACTCTAAGTACTTCCCGTTTCGAAGGACGTCGTCGCCCTTCTAGCAGCGCATGGTCGTAGCGGGTCCATCCTACCTTATACGTGAACGTATCCTTCTCAGTGCACCACCACAATCCTAATACTTTTTCTGTAGCCATTTCTACCGTCAAACAACAACCGATTCTGTGTTTTAATACGGTGATTATAAATACGGAACTAACCCCTGCAATACCGTTGATTCGAAAACCAACATCTTATAATTATCGTTTACTCCAGACCCTTCACGCACGTAGGTATCGACTACTTCGGTCCCATGGAGGTAGCTGTCGGTAGGAGAGTTGAAAAACGGTGGGGAATGCTAGCCACGTGCATGACCACGAGAGCAGTGCACATTGAACTTGCACACTCCCTGAGCACGGATTCATGCATAATGGCCATCCAAAATATGATTGCTCGCCGCGGCGTTCCACGCTATATATATTGTGACCATGGAACAAATTTTGTGGGCACCAGCAATGAGCTAAGTCGGGTGATGCGAGAGCTCGACTATGAAGCAATGATGAAAGAGTTCACCAGCTCTGAAACTGCCTTTGCCTTTAACCCACCGTTGTCACCGCACATGGGCGGGACATGGGAGCGCCTGATTCGCAGTGTGAAGACTAGCCTCAAATCTTTGAAAGTCTTGCGCAACGCACTGACCGAAATCGAAAACACGCTGAACTCGAGACCACTGACTTATGTCACGATCGAAGACGACGCCGCGCCAGCTCTAACTCCCAACCACATCCTTTTGGGAAGTTCAAACGGAGCTAAACCACTCACAACACTCAACGACAGCGGCACCATAGTGCGTCAATGTTGGCGAGCTTCGCAGATCATCGCCAACCAATTCTGGAGACGTTGGGTAGCTGAGTACCTACCAGAGATTACGCGGAGGACTAAATGGTACACTCCCAGTATGATACCGGTAAAACTTGGCGACGTAGTCATCATAGTGGACCCGAACCACCCTCGCAACTGTTGGCCCAAAGGACGGGTTATTGCGACACGCGCTGGACGAGACGGAGAGGTAAGATCAGCGACTATTCGAACCGTCACCGGTGTATATGAACGGCCGGTGGTTAAGCTAGCCGTATTGGACATCAGACGCGAAGACATGTAATCGACCAGCCGGCCGACGTACCCGGGGGATTGTTGGCAAGCCCCTAGCTGCCAGCGCACCTGATGTTCTACCGACCTTGCACCACACATACGTACAACAGTAGACAGGAAAGAGATATGACAGGTAACATGAACGACTACGAACGGGTGAGTGAAAACAGAAACAAAGATAAAGTTCGAGAAGTAAATTTACTAGCGACAAACAAGTGAGGATTAAAATAATATAGTTACCCTAATATCACGCGCACAACACAGCGTAATCTACGGCTAGACTTAGTACTAGGTAAATAATATCTAATAAAGTTTGAATAATGAATTGTACACCTTAAATTAGAATCAATTATTCTTAAATTTAGCAAATCAGGACAAAGCCTAACCTAGCTAAACAGCTAAAACCGAACAATCACGATACGACATCGAAACATATGATCCGGATAGATAGGGGACTAAACGTAAGTTAAACTCAGACATATGCAAGACACAGTTTATATTAAATAACATGAATTTACATTATTTATTGTTTTCACATGAAATAATTTAATAATAATAATTAACACAATCTATGTACAATTTTGCTTCCCATCAGGATAATTATAATCTACCGTCAAACAACAACCGATTCTGTGTTTTAATACGGTGATTATAAATACGGAACTAACCCCTGCAATACCGTTGATTCGAAAACCAACACTCTATTATAAGGATAAATTAGAACGAACCATGGCCGCCATAGATTTCCACTAGCATACGCGCATTCTGTATGTTACGTCGACTATGCACGTTATCAATGAAACCAAGAAGGCACCAGCAATAAATCAAATGATGATCTGTGTATTTCGTTACACTGCTATTGGTTTTCATGAAACTTGTTAACTTAACGACAAAAAAAAATTCGTGCCCTGAGGATGTGAGAACATTTTCCAATCACCGGCGCCGGTAGTATAGTGGTAAGCGTTATTGCTTCTTGGCATCCCAGTAGGTCGGGGTACAATCCCAGTAAAGGTCGGTGATTTTTCTGATGCGAAAAAATATGGTCATGTCTTCCTTTGGAAGAGAAGTATAGCCGTTGGTTCCGGCTCATGTGTTGATGAGTGCGAAATGTAGGTCCAGATCATGGAGTCGTCTTCCTGGCGTCATCATGTTGTGAGGAAATAGGCCGACGGAATATAAACGAACAAAAAAAAACATTTTCATATCCAGGTTGGATGGGAACAGTTTTGGAATCACGGAGGGCTCGATAAACTTTTGTAGTCTATAATAAAATGCAATTGAACTATTTCGTAAACATTAAAAACGTGAATCCTAGAGGGTTTGAGCTGTTTAGTGGAATACCTGTAACCAGAAATTAGAAGAAGAATTAGTATCTTCCATTTAATTCAATACCTGCTTATCTCGACAGATACGCTATTCGTCTACAATGTGCAGACTTTCAGTGTCTCGTAACTAATAACTCGACTCAGTCGAGTTATTAGTACGAGACACTGAAGAAGTCTGCACATTGTAGACGAAATACGCGTATCTGTCGAAGATAAGCAAAGGTAGTTGGAATTAAATGGAAGATACTAATTCTTCTTCTAATTTCTAGTTATTAAAAACGTTCCCACCTTTTCGGTGCTAAGGTCAAGCTGGTTTTTTATATTACGGCTTTGGTGATGTGAAAGTTTCCTTGTTTTTCTCTGAACTCATCATGACCTTGACGTAGGCTACCAAATTCTTCAGAACTATGTCGTCTTTCTTAC
>JASCZW010014341.1:0-23152 GCA_034211315.2 Aedes japonicus
ACTCGACAGCATTCTATTTTTCCAATTTTGACATTTCGATAAAGATTTTTTACTAGGACCTAACTAACAAATGTAAAGAATGTCTTCTTTCTTGAATTTGTCGATCTTTGAAACTTGCTCATTAATCTACCACAGCCATTACGAAGAACATGAGTCCTCCTCTCCCATGGAGGAATCTAGGTAACGCAAAAGTGAGGTTATACGTCGTAGATGGCGCTTGTTTAAAATGGTTTTTCGAGCTTTCCAAGCAAAGTATGATTAAAAGATAAGAAAATATAGCCCCTAGACCTAGAATCTAGACCTTACTGATCAATTCTATATACAGGGTGCGGCAGGAAATAATGCGAAAATGTTCAAACTTGAGTATTGGGTTAATTCGTGCAGCTAGGGACTAATTTCTGTCGAAAGTGTATTTGTTTATGTTTACTCTCAAGTGCTGCATCCAAACATTCTATTTGTTTTATTGCAAATTCGTCAAAATGTTCGCGAAAGAAGTGATCACCAGTTTGTTGCTCGCCCAGAAGAAGCCGAAAGAGATTGCCAAGGTGGTAGGGTGCCATTTAGCAACAGTTTACCGCATAAAAAGGTCCCTGCAGGAAGGTCCTAAGCAGCGGAAGCCGGGAAGCGGACGTCCGCGCTTTGCACGCAATTGCTCGCAACCCGGTGCGTTCCATAAGAAAACTTGCAAAGGAAGCCAATATTTCGGAGAAATCCATGCGGAGAATCAAAAGCTTATCAACAACCATGCTGTGGCCAACAGCCGCAAGGACCGGTTCATTTTACCGCAGAAAATGGAAAACGTTCCGAAAAAAGTGAAATTTAAATTTCCAACCAAACATCCGGCTGGTGTCATGATGTTTGGCTTGGTGGCGTTCAACGGTTTGAAAATGCCGCCTGTTTTCATTGATGCTGGGATTAAAATCAATACCGAAGTGTATAACGGTATTTTAAAGGACCAAGTGCAGGGTGGCCACAGACTCGGGAAAATCGGGAAATGCGGGAAAAATGCGGGAATCCAATATCATCGGGAAATATGCGGGAAAAAAGCGGGAATTTCAAAAGTCATCGGGATTTTTTTTCATATGGAAGGAACCATACTCACACTTTTTCAAATGGTTTGAGTAGCGTTTTTGTCATTTACTCGGTCCACCGATCTCATTGTTCAGCCTGTTCAAAACGTACCGCTTGGAGCATCTTCAGCGGTGGTATATTTTAACATCTTTATAGTTGATTTGCATCAGCAAACTTAAAAATAACCAGCTTAAATAGACCAACTTTGCGTTCCCGCACCGGTGTTGTATTTCTTGTTGTTAAACCCACCAACACCTATCATCTTATAGTATCCAGAAGATCAGAAGTTTTTTATTCAGAGTCCGAGGATTTTTCGCAAACTTTTTACAATGGAACATACCATAAAATCAGGGAACTTTCCAGAAATAAAGGGTTCTCCCTAGAAGTTCAGACAACTTTCCTGAAATCAGATTGTTTCCTAGAAATTCAGAGAATTGTCCACGAATTCAAGGAGCTTACTACAAGCTCAGAGAAGTTTCCAAAAGTAAAGGGTTCTTCACAGAAGTTCAGGTAACTATCCAGAAATTCAGGGGGCTTCCAGAAGTTTACAAAACTTATCAGATTATTTTGGGTATTTTTCAGAAGTTCATAGAACTACTCAAGATGTTCAGGGAACTTCCCAATAATTCAATGCACTTTCCAGAAAATTGGAGAACTTCCAATAGAGAACAGTCAAGAAATAAAGCTTTTTCATGAGTTTGCGGATCTTCCTAGAGGTTTAGTGAACATCTTAGAATTTCATGATACTTGTTAGACATATACAGAGCTTCCAAGAAGTTCAGCGAACATGTAGGAGTTCAAGAAACTTCCTTGAAATTCAGGGTTTCTCATGAATTCAAAAAACTTCTTAGAATTTCAGGAAATGCTCACAAAGATCATGGAACTCGCCCGAAGATCAGAAAACTTACCAAAAGGTCAGCAACATCTCAGACGTTCAGAGAACGTCCCAGAAATTCAAAATTTCCCAGAAGTTCAGGGAACTTTTCAAAAGCTCTAAAGAACTCCCAGATGCTCAGAGGATTCAGCAATTTAGGAAATTTCTCAGTAGTCCTGCGATCTTCCAAAAATTTCAGAAAACTTCCCCTAAGATCGGGGAACTTTCCAGAATTTCAGAAAACGTCCCAGATAAACAGGAAACTGGATTTTTTGAGCATTCGAAAAGTTTAAACATTCAAAGGATTTTTTCATTAGTTTTGGGAGTTTCCTAGAACTTCAGGGATCTTTCTAGGTGATCGAGATTTTTCCAATCGTTCCGAAACAACCTAAAAGTTCAGGGTATTGTATGTACCTGCTGGAAGTTAAAACAACTTCTGGAAAGCGAAGTCTGATTTTCTAAGTTTCCGTCATTTCCAGAAAGTTGTTCCTATTCCATGGATGATCAGCAAACATTTTGGAAGTTCATCCAAGTTTCCAGAAACGTTAATAATTTTTCGGCAATTCAATGAACTTCTCTAAAGTCCCACCATTTCTCTTCTCGAATGACGGCGAGCAAACTTCATGATTATCTGGAAACGTCCAATTATTTTATTCAACTGCCAAGAAGTTTAATCAACTTCTGGCATGTTCATTATAAATATTTCCACCCAATCTTCATAGATATTCCGAAGTTCATTAAATTAAATTTTTAAAGAGTGCGTTCAGTAAGAAATTTAGAAGCTTATATAAGTTCTGAAATGATGCAAAATAGATGCGGTTTGGCTACACGGCTGTAACAGGTGAGGCCAGAAATGAGCTTATTTTTCATGTGGTGGCGAATGTGTTTGAAGTTTGGCGAATTGCGTTTGTAAGGGTGTTAACACATGGTGAAAGAAGAATTTGGGCACCTGTGCTCAGTGTCGTCTGACGTTGTTTGCCAGATTCCAGAGAAAAGAAAATAGTTTGGACAAATTTTGGCTAGAACCAAGAAGGAGCTACCAAATTTGACAACATATGTTGAAAATTGGCTCATCCTGTCCACAGAAAGGCGTATTTTAAATGAATGGAAAGTGTCTGGTGGTAAATCAAACTGGAAAAAGTTTGGGAGCACAGAGATTTAGCTACGAGTAATTTATATTAACTCTTCTTAACAGTCGGGAAAATAAGGCAAAAATGCGGGAAAAATTCGGGAAAAATGCGGGAATTTTTATATCAAGATTGTGTGGCCACCCTGCAAGTGCTTCCCTGGGTGAATGCCAACTTCTCCGAGGACCAAAACGTTGTCCTACTGCAGGATGGAGCGCCGTGTCACACGTCCAATCGAACCCAACAATGGTTGAACGATAACATGAAGTTTTTTTTTTTAGACGGGATGGAAAATCTGCAAACAGACACCTGAAGAACTCAGGGTGTGGGGATAAGGGTGCCAACTCCTCGACCCACTAAAAACTCACCCGTGCCTTAAGCCCTGGACCCTCACCGGAACCATCTTTCGGTATTACTTCGGGAAGGCGGCACCCACTATGTCTAACTACATACTTAAGGCTTCAGTAGTTAGGTGGTCCCTGCGACCTGCCTGTGGTCGTTTCGCCATTTTTGTTGGATATCGAGGACGATCTGGGTGGCTGCTACGCATACCGCGTCCCAGACGTCCTCGGGACCAAATTGTCCGGAGTCATGTCGTGACAGCTAACGGCAATCATGCCGGATCTCGCGCCGTCGAAGCGAGGGCATGCGTAGAACACATGTTCCGCAGTTTCCTCGACTCCCGCGCACTCGCTGCATGTTGAGGACTGTGCATGCCTATATTTATGCAGGTATTGTCTAAAACAGCCGTTGCCAGACAATATCTGCGTTAAGTGGAAGTTCACTTCACCGTGTCGCCTACCGACCCACCCGGTTAATTCCGGGATTAGTCGGTGGGTCCACCGACCTTTGGTAGAGTTGTTCCATTCCCTTTGCCACTTAACCATGGATGCGGCTCTAGTGGTCTTCCGAATACCTCTTGTTCCTCGTTTTTCGAAGCACTCTACGTCCTCTTCTATGACCATGCCTATTGGCATCATCTCTCACTCTAAGGCACATAATCCTGTGCGTACTCTCTAGCTACCTGCCGTAGCTCTTCGGTACTCAAGGCGGTGATCTATGCCGGCCCGCCGTACCTAAGTATGGACAAGGGCGACACTGGCCAGGAGTTTACGCTTGCTCCCTTGCACCGCCCAGCTATTCGACATCATGCGGGATAATGCCGATATAGCCATTGAGGCTTTCTTGCAAGCGTAATCGACGTGACTGACAAAGGACAGCTTATCGTTGATCATAACCCCAAGATACCTCAAGAACCTTTTCGATTCCACTGTTCAGTTACCTGCACTGATCGTCGCATGTTGCTCCGATTTCCTATTATTCACCACCGTGACCGCAGATTTATGGTGGGCTAGCTCCAATTGCCTGGAGCTCACCCATCTCTCCACAATGCCGATGGAGTGTGAGGCCGTTAACTCGACCTCTTCGATGGATTCACCATATATCTCTGAGGTGTGATGGTCATCTGCGAACCCGACTATCTTCACCCCGCTCGGGAACTCAGCCGCAGTACCTCGTACATCGTTCCAGTAGCACCGGACCCAGGATCGAACCTCGTGGGACGCCTGGTGATCTGGACGCGTTTCTGGCCTTGCCTCTGTATTGTATACCAGTACGCGATTCCGAAGTAGCTTCCGAGAATCTTGTACAGGTACCCAGGAACCTGTAGGCGCTAGAGCGAGTCGGCGATAGCCACCCAACTATTGAACGCATTTCTCACGTCAGGGGTAACCACGGCACAGTAGCGTACTCCTCGCGTCTTGGTAACGGACAGAATGGCATCTACTGTCGACTTCCCTTTACGGTAATTAGACAGACCGCCTATATCATCCGTGTATGTTGTCAGTCTCTTGAGATAGATAGAGATAGACTCGGGTCGTGGTTCGGAAAAACTACCCCAACGATCACCTGCAGCAGCTCTGGTGATTATTCGGTTGGAACCGCCGATCCTCTGGTTTTGGTCATTACTACCCGGTAGGGGTCACCCCACGGATTCGTATTGGTCTTGCCCTCGAAGCAGGCTCGCTTGCTGGCCTCTATCTTCCTCTTCAGTGCGGCGTTCGCGGCGACTAGCGCCCGTCTACGCTCGATTCTATTGGCGCATTATCGCGCCCTTTGCACCCTCCGTCTTGCGCGGAGGCATATTCTTCGGAGGTCGGCGATCGGCTATCTTCCATTACTCGGTTTGACATCCCTCAGCAAGGTTGCATCGCACGCTCGTGTAAGTGACATGACGAGTCTTTCGATGCAAGATTCCTGGGTTTCGTTCCATCTCAAGCGCCTCTTTAAAAGTCTCTACATGAATGTAGGACGTCCTCCATCTGCGGACAAATGGAGTGAATGCTCCCCCTTTCGGACGCTGCCTTGTATTGTGGCTGATACAATAACGAACCACCAAGTGGTCGCTATGCTGGTGGCCATCATCCACCCTCCAATTATTAAGCAGCCCAGGACTGCTGAAAGTTACATCAATTATCGATTCCGCTCCGTTTCCATGGTAGGTACTGTAGGTAGCCAAGTTGGCTAGGTCCACATTGAGCCTAGCCAAGGCCTCCAGAAGAAACTGGCCCCTGGGGTTGGTAAGGCGGCTCCCACACTTGAGCACGCAAGCGTTGAAGTCCCCCGCTATTACCAATGGGTTTTTTGGTCAGTTAGCTCAGTTTTCATCTGATCGAGCATATTGGATAACTGTTCAATCGATCATCTTGGCGGTGCGTAGCAGCTGCAGAAGAACACTCCATTCACTTTTACAAACGCGAAGCTTTCGTTTGTGATAGCCCCCATACTGGACCTGCCCTCAACCCAGTTCCCGTTGCCGGCTGGGATGCAGTATGGGTCGGAAATTATAGCGATATCCGATGCCGTCTCGCAGACTGTTTGACACAGCAGTTGCAGTTGCTGGGCTCACAATGGTTCAGATTTAGTTGGGTTACCTGCATTACGATTGGCTTGTTGAGATACCCTTAGTGGCCGAGCACGTGCCTCACCCCCCTCAATCCTTGTCTAAGAAGGGGTTCAAACTTCTATCAGAAAATGCTGCTTACTCTAGAAATACACATTTTGGCCCCACATGCCAAATTTGGTTCCATTTGCTTGATTTGTTCTCGAGTTATGAGCGTTAATTAATTCTCCCGTTTGTATGAGAGCCCTCCTCCCCTCCTTTCAGAGGGCGGAGGTGTCTTAAACCACGATAAAAACTCTTCTAACCTTCAAAAGCCTTCACATGCAAAATTTGCTTGAATAGTTTTCGAATTATGCAGAAATTTGGGTTTTTCCAGAAAGGAGAAGGGTCTTAAGTAACCTTAGAAATATTTATTTCCTTTAACAACCCCCACATGCCAAATTTGGTTCGATTTGCTTGATTTGTTCTCGAGTTATGCAGAAATATGTGTTTCATTTGTATGGGAGCCCCCTTTTCTAGAGAGCGGATGGGTCTCAAATCATGATAAGAACCTTCTCCGGCCCCAAAAACTCTTGTATACATATTTTCACGCCGTTGGGTTAGTTGTTTCCGAGTCTATAAGGTTCAGACAGACAGACAGATTTTTTTTTCAAGGAGCAAGAATAGGCTAACCTTGTACAAGTTACAATAACAAGTTACAATAAAGAATATCATTGTTGATGTTTTCCCATGGAGGCATTGTTATTGTTTTACTACATTACAGATTTTTTCCTCCAAAAGATGATTTTGAAAACCTTAAGGCATTTTATTGAAGAGTATTGAAAGACGTCTGTCTTCGGTAGTGGTTAATAATGAACTAAATTTATTTCTGATTATATTAATCAAGGCTTGCTATGCTTCAGCTTCAACACTCATTCTCAAGCCGCAGAAACTCCCATCATCTTGCGACTTTCTTCAAATTTTGTCCGTTGAAGTGGTTTCGTAAGGCCATCGGCAATTTGCTCCTCCGTTCCAACGTACACTAGATTCACAATGCCACGGCCGAGAGCATCCTTGATAAAATGGTGGCGTATATCAATGTGCTTCGTACGCGGATGATACCCACCATTCTTTGCTATTGCAATGCAGCTTTGATTGTCACATCGAATCTCGATTCCATCATCATGGTTATTGAATAGTGCTGAAAGTCCGCGCCACCATGATGCCTCTTGCACGGGAGCCGATAAGGACATGTATTCCGCCTCACACGTAGATGACGCTACCGTAGGTTGCTTCTTGCACATCCACCGCCTTGTGCCATAAAAACGTTACCGCTGGTTGATTTCCGCTCATCTGGATCGGATCACCATTCGGCATCACAATAGCCCACAATACTGGAATCTGCATCCTTTCTGTACGTCAGTTTGAAGCCGTCGGTACCACGTAGATAACGCAGAACATGCTTTACCGCGTTCCAATGTTTGACTCCTGGATTATTGTTGAATCGGCTGAGGGTATCGACAGTATATCTGGTCGAGTGCTTTGCGCCAAATACATGGGGCAACCAAATGAAATACATTCAGAGCGTGCCGAGTTAGAAAAGGAGCATAGTACGATACGATTTTGTAGGAAGACGTCGATTCCGATGGTAGGATTAGGAAGGGTGCTTGAAAGTCCAGGGGTGCAGTCAAAAGTCAACGTGAAGTCAGGTCGTTCGAAAACTGCTAGCGATCCGAAGTCGTCGTCGGAAAGTGAAGATGAAGATGATGGTGATGGTGGTTGTGGAGAAATCTAAGTGGTGCCAACGACGATTACCGACGTTCACCGGGAAGCCAGAAGAGTGGTGAATCTTCATTACGAGCTTTGAGACGACAACAAAGGCGTGTGGTTTTTCGAATCTAGAGAACTTGGTTCGGTTGCAGGAGTGCCTGAAGAGAGCTGCACTGGAAGCAGTAGGATCGCGACTTTTGCTGCCGCAGTTCGTCCCAAAGGTGATCCAGGAACTTCGGGAGCAGTTTGAACAGCCCGAACAAATATTGGAGACGCTACTGGTGAAAGTTAGATCCGCTGACAGCCCGAATTCAGAAAAACCAGCTTCGTTCATCACCTTCGGTCGGCTAGTTCAACAACTCTGCGACCATATGGAAGCAACACAGTTGGAAGACCACCTGATGAATCCGTTGTTGATTGGCGAGCTGGCGAAGAAGCTTCCACCGAGCACGAAGATGAATTGGATCCGGTACAAACGAAGCGAAGTCAATGACCAGAAGAAGATCACGTTACTTACCATTGCGGATTTTCTAGCGGAGATAGTTTTTGTTGCGACGCAGGCTATAAATTTGGTCGATGGGCAAGCCAGCGGCAGTCGTGCGTCCAATCCAGAGCGCAATCGAGAGCGTAACAAAACGAAGGAGTCCGGAGGCGCCGCAGAAGGATGAACCGCAAAAGACAATTCCGTGTGTAATGTGTGGCGAAACAAATCACAGATTGCGAAACTGTGATGAGTTTCTACAGCTTGATCCAGCGTAGCGGCTACAAGCAGTGCAAGCAAAGTGCAAGATCAACATCCGTAGCAAGGTTGCAAATTGTAATGGGTTGCACAATACGTTGGTACATCAACTGCCAGTGAACTCCAATTGCAACACTCACACCGGTACAGCCGTATCGCCAGTGATTTTCCGTATCGTTCCAGTGGTGGTGTACAACGGTTCGAAGTCCCACAGAATATTGGCGTTTCTGGATGAAGGCTCATCATACACACTGATCGAAGCGTCGGTGGCAGAGGAGTTGGGTTGCAACGGAGTCATACAACCATTACGAGTCTCGTGGACCGCCGGGATGACTAGACTTGAGAGAGAGTCCAAGGTGATCAATCTGGAGATATCAAGTGTGGAGTCAAGGTCTTGAGATAGCTGATTATCCAAGGGAAACACCGCGCATCCTCATTGGGCTTAAACATCTGCACCTGTTTGCCCCGTTGGAATCTAAAGTTGGAAATCCAGGCAAGCCAATAGTGGTGAGATCAGCTCTAGGCTGGACAGTGTATGGTCCTCAGGAAAAGTCACAGTTTGGGACCACTTTCGTTGGTCACCATACATGTGCTAGCGTGTCGAACGAAGATCTTTACCAACTTCTAAAATCCCATTACGTTTTGGAATACTCAGCCGTGTTCGCAAAGTTCACTTGGTATGGGAAGCAGCAGCCGCCGTTCAAGGTGTCTCCCTGAATACAGTATTGTTGAAAGGTCCAGATCTACTAGTGTCCTTGCCATCAGTGATCAGTCAATTCCGAGAGCGAAAAATTGGATTTGGAGGTGACATTCGCGAGATGTTCCACCAAGTGCGGATGCGTTCTGAAGATCGTCAAGCGCAACGGTTTTTGTTCGATGGAGAAGTGTACGTGATGGACTGTGCCATTTTTGGAGCAACTTGTTCACCAAGCCAAGCACTGTATGTTATGCAGAAGAACGCGAAAGAGTTTGCCAAGGATTATCCGGAAGCAGCAGATGCGGTAGTGAAGAAGCATTATGTCGACGATTACTTCGACAGCGTTGATACCGTTAAGGAGTCAGTTCAGCGAGCTGAAGAGGTACCAAAGATCCATTCCTGTGGTGGTTTCCACATTAGGAGCTAGGTTTCCAATGCTGAGGAAGTGTTGATGAAACTCGGAGAACGGCAGGCAAGTCAGGAGATTCACTTTCATCGTGATAAAGTCGATAATCATCCGGGAGATCAGCCAGCAAAATCATGCCAATCCACAGTTCCGGAAGCTTGAATACGATAGTCTTCCGATTTGATCAACTTGTGCAGTAAACCGAACTGCCGAGCAAGCCCCTTGTCTTCAAATGCCGTTTCCAATTTGTCCCACGCAGCGCGGGCCGATTCCACGTAAATTGTCGGGTCGAGGAGCAGGATCAGTTCTTTTCTTCTACCGCTTCAAAAGTTCCATCTTCTTTCTGTTTGGGCTAAACTGCATCCCAATGTCCTTCCAGCTAAAGATAAGTTTTCGCTGCGAACTTCCATGACGACCATTTTTTGCGTCCATACAACCTCTCGATGGATGGAATGCTTAAAAAATTTGAAGAAGTTAATTCTAGCTTACTCGTTCTGGGCACATAACCTATTGAAGAGTATTGAAATACGTCTGTCTTCGGTAGTGGTTAATAATGAACTTAATTTATTTCTGATTATATTAATCAAAGCTTGCTATGCTTCAGCTTCGACACATTTTTATGAAACTGAGGTGAATATAAAAGAATCAATAGGCGTAGGCTAGGATAGGACCTGCCAGCTGTTAGTGCAAAAACAAGACCATTTACCTGTCAAAAAAGACCGTTTTTGATTGGTCGCTTTGACAACCGCCTCTACCGCCTCCGTCGAGTTATGTTACAAGCAGGCAGTTTGTTGTTGGTTTGGCGGTGTTGCTAGTAGTCACTGCTTTTTCACTTTTTTTCGTTTGTGACAAGTCACACCAAATTTTTATTGCTAGAAAACAGCAAAGTTTTGCTGATTTTTTTGTGCTGTTATTTCAGTAATGCATAAAGCAAAACCAAGATCGCTGGTCAACCAGCAAAACTGATATTAAATAAAGTGACAGCTCTTATACTGAGCCTTTCTCCACACAGCAGAATTTGCAGCGTAAGCATCAATGAAATTCAATGAAACCTTATCAAATAACGTTCAGTTTGATGCAGCTTCATTTCCCGAACGACAACAGAAAGTTTTTTAATTACTTTATTTTCAATGGGATTACTGTGTAAACATATCTGGCAACATTGGAGCGACCCCCGTATCATAGCAATCATAAATTTATAAGAGGTCATCTCTCTCTGAGCTGTCAGGTCCTGTCCTACACGCTAAGATCAGATACCGAAAATACGGTTTCAATTTTACCGAAAATTAGGTTTTGATAGCAAAACCTAAAGTATCGGTATAATTTACCAAAACAAAACGTTTGATTTTACTTAGTTCTTCAGTAAAGTGGATTTACAGATTTTACCGTTATATTTTACCTAAATTTGGTTAAAATATGCTCTCATGGAGTTGCTAGCATTTTCGGTAAAAATTACCGTACAAAAATAAGTAAATATTAATGTTATTCCCGGTTTTCCAGCAATACCGAAATTTCGGTAATCCATGTTTACCGATAATTTCAGTATGTGCACTTTTGTACGATTTTCGGTATTTTATGCCGAATTTTTGGTGTTCTTGTCTTAGCGTGTAGGGCTTAGGTAAGAAATTCATACGAAACCTTATGAAAATAAAATGTTTGCGTTTAGGATGCTTCATAAGGCAGAATTTATGAATTTCTAAATGATTTTGAAATGCCATCAAATTCCCATCCTTGAAATTGTTATTCATATTAACCTCGAGACGGCCGCGAGTAACTTTAGTTTTAAGATAACTGATGTATATAAATATGATGTATATAGATTTTTCATTAGACCAGTACCTACACAGCTTAAGGTTCTAATAACAGTACCTACACAGTTAAGTAACCAATCCCACTTAAACTAACCTCTATCGCTTTTCCCTTCTCCACAGCCTGTATCTCAGTCGCAAAGTCAACAGATGGTCATGACCTCCAGCGGAACTGGCGTCCAAATGCAAGCCAAAGTCCTTCAAACGGTAGCCCCCATCGGCACCAGCACCGGTTCAATTACCTTTGCCGACAAGCAACAACACCTTCAGCAACAGCAGCAACAGCAACAGATCCATCAGCATGCAAATCCGAACCGCCAACAGCATCATCATCATCATCAACAACAGCAACAGCAACACCACCTCCAACAACAGCAACAGAAGGAAATCAAATTCCGTTCGGCACCGATCAAAACCGTATCCAATGGTTCGACCATGTATTCCGTGCTGTACGCCGGGAATGGCAATAAGATTACGATCAAAAGAAAGACAGATCCACCGCACATTCAACGGAAGGCCACGATCCATACACTGGACAAGGAAGGCCAGATCAAGCTGGCCAAGACGTTGGCCGACAATTCTGCTGCCATGAGTGGATTCAAGATGCCTCAGACTACGACGGGCCTTGTTAACAGCGGAGGGGGGCAGGTGGGCCAGGGGAATGTCACTGTCCTCAATGCCGGTGCCGTCAGCAAGCAAACGGCGAAGCAACTGTTGAAACGAAGGGGATGCCGGTGTGGTAATGCAACGGCCACACCGGGAAAGCTGACCTGCTGCGGCCAGAGGTGTCCTTGTTATGTCGATTCCAAGTCCTGTGTTGACTGCAAGTGCCGAGGCTGTCGTAATCCCCACCGGGCTGATGGCATGAAGGTTAGTGTTGTTGTTACTTTAATTGAAGTTCCACCGGTTTATGGACGATTTCATTTCAGGTTCGTCCTCACATTCCTGAGTTGCAGAATCTGGACATTAATTTACACAACTCGAATGACGAAGAAGCACTGACCACGGCAACGACGACTGTGCTGAGTTCTCAGACGGTGAGCTCCGTCAGCGGGGGAGGGAATCACTTTCAATCGTCGATGGCCAGCACCAGTAGTCAAGCACAGAACTCAGGTCTAACGGCAGTCAGCACCGGTGGAAAAGGGTTAACTCAGATCAGTCACCTGCCGGGTGGATCGACGCTTAAGATTACTCCCACTTCGATAGCTAATGTGCTGAATAGTACAAATCAAATCTGCAGTTCCGAAGGGATGGACATCGTTCCGAGCGGAGGGCTGCTCGATTCCAATGGCTTTAGCTATATCACGCAGGCGAGCTTAGACTCAGGAACGCCTGTGGGGACAGGTCCCACTACACAGTACTCCGTTCCGGGCAGTAGTCTTGCCAACGGAGGAACAATACATGGTAATATAACATCACTTGTGCCCACTTTGTTTCGATAATTCATTTATAATCTTTATTATAAAGTGGTCGGCATTTATGCAACGCACCTCGGCGACGTTTCCTGCAGCCCTACCCTGTCCAACATGATCCGGACGGACAGCGGGCTCAATAGTCTGCTCACTCACAAACCTCCGGATGCCCTGCTTACGCAAACGTCGCTGAATTCGTTGAGTATGGCCACCCCCTCAAGTCTGATGGGTCATGCACTATTCAATCCGACAACGACGACGTCAATGCCGACGAGTGGCATATCCAACATCATGAGCAGTAGTGTGACCGGTGTGCACGGTTCTGTCTCGTCCGGGATGGAATTGACCGGTATCGAGGTGGGCGATGGAACCGGAATCGACATAAGCGATCAGCTAGACCTCACCGGAACGAATCTGATCACCATCGACGGAGGGCTGGACGATCGGTTGCATGCGGACGATGTCTAAGCGCAGAAAAGTTGTGTTGGTAATTGTATCTAATTTTATGACTAATGTTTTAGACTCGTAGGTATTTTAGTTTTCCTCGTAGCAATTGTTTTGATATCGGGGCAAACCTCTCTCCCTTGCGGTAGGGGAAAGGTCTCGAATGATTCTTCCGGCGATCCCATTCATTTGCGAATAATGCGTTAGTTTCTGGGACAAATTGTCCCGTCTTGTCGGCGACCTCAACAGAACCCTAAACATGTAATTTCTCTGAGCTGTCATCCATCTTTTATTTAGAAATAATGCTTTAGGTTTCGCTCGCTATTTTGTCGATATAATATTATATTGTAGGTAAAACGTAGAACACACAAACACACATCCACACACATGGTAGTTTGGTAGATTTTTTTTTTGTACTATTGTGATTATTCTGATAAATGTGTAAACGCATGAAACAATGAAACAAAGGAGCAGTTTAAGATATACTTAAACTTGAGTAGAAACCCAAATCAATCGTCACTGGTTGAACGCTGCCGGTGAGAAAATCGCATTGCCATCGTGGACGTGATCCCAATGGTGTCTGTTGTAGTGAGATGTTCGATTTTAAGAACCCCTCCGCCTACCTATTCAATTCCCATATCTTAACCTCCTCACATACCTTGTTTCCCCTCGAAATACAATCCAAGCTTTGGAATCCATCCACTTTCCTTATGTAACGATGATTCAATTTGCAAATGAACATAGCTCAGCTTTTAATTTAGCATCTATTTCCAATGGATGAATGGTAGTGAAGAATGAAATGGTTCAAACGTCTTGCGGAAAGAAGTTTAGCATATTATCTCAAGAACAATAGTGGATGTCAATACCGGAAGGTGGGAATAGCAACCTTCCGAACTACCTACTATACCTATTTGGGCTTTTGGGTTGGAGAACGGTCCGACCCGCGTGTGAAAGGTTACAAAACAGTAAAGTATATATTTCAATAAACTAATTTTTTGTCAATGTATCCCATGGTAGTAACTTATTTTGAACGAAACTCATTGTAATCTCTCGTGTTGATGGTGGCTTGGGTGGCAGATATTCGAATCGTCTAAGATGCTATTGCCTTGTTATCTTGCCGAATCTGATGACTACAAAACATTTTGACACCTCTCGAGCGTGAATTTGAAGTTCGGAAAAAGAAACACGGGGACAACGAAACACAGAAAAGAATATAGGAAGGGCGATAATGTTAGGAAACTCGGTTCTCTGGAGGAAAAAGCGTCACAAAGAAGAACGAGAACTGTACCGTGACAATGAAACACGGAAATCACACGCAAAACCTGTGGAACAGATACCGGTACGATCGGATAGGTTATGCAGGGAATTCCGACGAGTGGACTATGGACAAACCAGCGAGATAACAATTCGGATTACACGTATCAATCGAAAGAAGGAACACTTGATGAAAGCGACTTTATTCTCGTAAGGGTACATGTGGAATGGCAAAAACTTTATTTCTTCTCTCTTTTTTCTTTTCGCTCCTGCTATATCTGTCACCGTCGCTGCTACATATCTTCCGGGGAAAGGACAGTAAAAGTCGACAGTTAACAATCCTCCTCGATATTTTCAGGCCAATCGCCTCTGCTTCACTGCGCTGAGGGGCTTAGTCAACACGGCTATCATTGCGTCTGACGAACAATACTGCACTGATACAACAACTTTCTCACACAGGTCCCTGGCATAGAACATTCGCGTATCTATGTGCTTAGACCGCTTTGACTGACGATCTACTGTGACGAACTCGATACAGCTGGTGTTGTCTTCATTGACCGTGGTTGGCCTCTCCTGCTGAACACCCATTTCCATCAACAGTCGCCAAAGCCAAACAAGCTTGAAAGAGAGATCGCATCCTGCTTTCGACTCGCCCAACAGATTGTTGCTTTGCGCAGCTGAAATACATAGCCGCTGACGGACTTTCGATCAGTGGGATCACCTCTCCAATCCTCGTCGCTGTAAGCAATCAGCTCAATCCTTTGTTGTCTGTTCACCGAGAGCCTCGGCTTGTAATCTCTAGTCCACCGCAAGTATCGGACGATTCGTCCAACCGGCCTCCAATGGCTGGCTTATCTTCCTGCTTAATATCGATACAGCCGCCGCCACGTCCGGCCGCCTATTGACCGCTACGTACAGTAAAGCTCCAACTAAACTCCGGTACTCGCTATTATCTGAAATCGACTTGCTACCTTCACGGCTTCTGCAGTATTCAACTTCTAACGGAACTTTAGATACCTTCGCTTTATCTAATTTGAATCGACTTGCCAACTTCGTGACGTAAGTGTCCTGATCCAAAGCGTTGAAACCATCCTTGTTCTTCGTAACGTGAATCCCAAGAAAATGATATACTTCCCCGAGAGACGACAAGCTGATCCTGTTCTTCAGTAACTTTTCGACTTCATTTACTTCCGCTTCGGAGACACTCGCGATGATCATGCCGTCGACATAGATGAGAATATACACCAGCTCGATACTCTTCGACTTCTTACTAAACAAGCACGGATCTGCTCTGCTTTGCTTGAATCCCAATTCTCCGAGAATCCCGCAGATGGTGTCGTTCCACACTTTGGCTCCTGCTTCAAGCCATAGGGAACGTCCATTAATTACGTCACGCAAAGAGTGACTTTTCATAGCCCCCCCCCCCCCCTCCCCCTGTCACGTTTTTTTTATAGACCTAAATTTTTTTTGTATAGATCGTCACGTTTTCCCAAACCCCCCCTCCATCCTTACTGCGTGACATAATTAATGGACCTTCCCATACAGGCTACGTTGAATCCTGCAGACGAGGTGCTTTCCGCGAATAGTGAAACCCTTCGGCTGCTGCATTTATAGCTCCTCCTGCAGTCGTCCATGCAGGTAGGCACTCTTGACGTCGAGGTGTCGTACAGTCATTCGTTTATAACCGGCTAGTGTTAACAAAATTCTTAAGGTTGGCTGCGTAGCTACTGGGAATACGAAATCATAATCTATCCCTGGCTGCTGAGAGTATTCACAGACATGTCTGTACATTTGCAGACTTTTCATTTTTATTGCAGACATTTAGCAGACATTTTATTAAAGTTGCACACTTTTACAGACATTTGAAATATTTTTTTAAATTTCAAATAAAGGTACTCTCTGAAGTTCGGATTTAAATCGTACGAGGATCTGGACAGTATAGTAGATATGGTAAGATGTTTTGATGAAATATTTTAAAATATCGTAGGTATCATTTCAAGTAGAAATCCTTGAAGAAACGAAAGCGTTGGGCCACTTGGAGACACAATGGGCCCGGAGATAAATATCGTATTAACCCTTTCCGAGGGTAACATGGAGGCCCTATTTATGGTAGAGTTCAATCCCAAGCATGTTCAAACCGATGCGAATAATTACTGTCAAAGCGTTGGTAATATTGGCCCTTTGCCATTAAGTCATAAGAAAATCAAGGTTCACAACAATACAAATTATATTAAGAAAGAAAAAAAAAACTTCTCCTATGGTCAGGTAGAAACTTCTCAGAAGTATTGGGAGCAACAGTTTATGTAAGAAGAACCTTCAAAAATTTATTTCCGAAGTTCAAGATCGTACTTACCAGAATTTCAAGACAGAACTCCTCCAATAATCAGGAGATCAGAGCTTCAGGAAGAAGTGTGGGGGAGAGAACTACTCTGAAGTTTAGAATTTTTCAGAGGTTTTGGAGTTCTTCCCAGAAATTCAAGATTGAACTTCCCAGAAGTTCAGAAAAAAAACATCCCCGAATTTCAGACGGAAGCTAACCAGGAAAGGCACTACCTATAATTTCTCAAAAAATCAGTAAAAAAAATCCTCAGGACGATGCGCCATAGAAGTTGGTGAAAGAACTTCTCTCAAGTTCGGGAAATAACTTCCCAGAAGTTCCGGAAGAAATTTCTCGGAACTTCCCAGAAAGGCTAGGCAGCTTTTTCAAAGCTCACACGAGAGCATTTTAACATTTCAGAATAAGGATTTCTCAAAATTCTTTAGAGAGAAAAGAATAAAACTTTCCAGGAGCATTGGAGGTACTTCCTTCTAATTTGGGCACAAACTTCCCAAAAGTTTCGGAACAAGTTCTGGAGAAAAATTCCCAAAAGTTCAGAATAGCACTTCTCAGAAGTCCTGCAAGAAACTTCAAGAACAAATTTAAGGTAATTTTCCAAAAAAATTTGGAGACGGCTTTCCCAAAGTTTCAATAAAATGTTCCTCGCAGATCCGAATGAGACCATTCAGAAGTTTGAAAAAAAAAAAAAAACTTCCCCAAATTTCATGAAGAAATCTACCAGAGAGGACACTCTGTGGGTCAAGAAGGAATTTTTCAAAAAAATCAGTAAAGAACTCCTCAGAAATTCACAAGAGAAGTTCTCAGAAGTTACGAAGAGACCAAAAGTTTAGTTGAAACTACCCAGAAGGGCTAGAGAGCTTCCCTAAAGTTTCGAATCGAACATTCCAGTATTTCAGAATGAGAACTTCTCGAAGCTCACAAAATCCCAGAAGTTATACTTTTGATGTGAAGATACTTTTGATAAAATCAGGAAAAAACTTTCCAGAAGTATAGGGGGAACTTTCTAGTAGTTCAAGCAGGACTTTCTCAGAAATTCAGGAACAAACTTCCCCAAAGTTCAAGAGAATAGTCCCTTGAAGTTCAGAAGAGATTATATCGGCAGTTCAGAAGAGAACTTCTCAGAAGTTCAAGAAGAAACTTCTAGCAACTTAAGAAGATTTTCCAAGAAATTCTGCAGAGTACTTTCTCAAAGTTTTGCAGAAACTTTCCTCGTAGTTCAGGATGGAACTTATCAGAAGTTTATAAAGTAACTATGTTCAGGAAAAAAAAACTAACCAAATGTTTCTGGAAGGTAAGGTTGGGTTGAAGTTCATCAGGAACTTTGCCTGAAGTTCAGGAGGAAACTTTTCAGAACTTTAGCAAAGAGCCTTGCAGAAGATCGGGGAGTTTCCCTGAATTTTAGAGATAATCACCGACTAACCTAAGAAGCAGTCTATATAAAAATCATTCATATGACATATGAATATCATGCCTGATGATGACACCATATTGTATATGGTAAACACTATCTGCCCAACCGTTCACATCATACTATGAGGACACACACTCATCCAGGAATTACTATTCCATACTTTCCACCTCACCTTGTTTGGAAGATTTGACCAGTAAGGAAATTTTCCTGAAGTTTAGCTGAGAATCATAAAAAATTCAAGAAGTTTATCAATATATCCACAAAGTTTTCGATAATGCTTCTAAAGTTCAGAGAATCTATATATCTATTTAAAATGGAGCGAATCTATATTTTTAAAAATATACTCGAATACTATTCAACCGATCAGTGTGAAAATTTATGGAGGAGTTTTTAGGGTTTCTAGGCCTTTCCCTGAAAGGGGGGCTCCCACACAAATAAAATACAAATGTTTAAATCTAAAATGATAGCCTTTCGACTTAATCTACAAGAAAAAATCCGTTTTAGTATCATTGTAGTTTTTTTACTAATGAAATAAAAATTTTGAATTCATCTTTATAATTTATGTAACGGAAGATTGACTCTGTTATTCACTGTTATTCAATGTTTATTGTTGAATGAAAAATAAAGGTTTGATGAATTTATCAAATGAAAACTAAATTTTGATTTTATATATAATTATATATTTATATACAAAAGATTTTATATTTATATACAAAACTGGAAAGGACGTTAGAGGGAAAAAAAACTATAGAAAATTGTGTCATCTACGTGAGTGCTTCAAGCTTCAGTGTCACTTTAAAAATATGAAACAATGGTGTAAGGTTGCATACAATCCAAGAAATAGGTGCAGACATGTTTGCATAATCACACAAATAGCGAAAATGACAAAACTCGCTCTCGTATTACGTCTTTTCGTTGGAAGAAGTCTAATTTTCTAAAAAAAAATACAGATTTTTAAAGATATTCCCAGATTTTTCAAATTTTTATCACAGACATTTGAAAACAATATCTGGCATCCCTGGCTGAGAGGAGCCCTGTGCGACAAGGTGCGCTTTGAACTTCGATACGTTGCCAGACACGTCTACCTTCCGCTTGTATACCCATTTACAACCAATAGGCTTACGGTGGCTATTCTTCATAAGCGAATCGTACTCTTCGCGCATGGCCACTGTCCACAAACCCTGCTCCGGTGCATGAACAGCTTCCTCGTAGCTAATCGGCTCCTACTCGATCACCTTGGCAATGTCGACTAAGTAATCTTGCAGTCTCGCAGGTAGAACACCGCGGGTACTTCTTTGCTCCCGTGAACCAACTCGCTTCAATTGCTCTTCTTGCTTGAGATTCTCCTCCTCAGCTTCCAATCCGTAAAACTCATCAGAATCAGCAGATTCATCAAACGGCTCCGAACTGGTTAAATTGCTGTTCTCCTGAGCTACACCTCCGTCCTCTGTTGAGTTGAACCAGCAATCATCACCAAAACTTTCAACAACAGGACCAACGGTAGAAGCTTCCATAAGCGAGCCATTGCCTAACTCGATAAACCGAGCATCACGGCTGATCACAACAGTATTCTTTATCGGATTAAGGAAGCGGAATGCTTTGCGGTCTTCTCAATAACCCACAAAAACAAGTTTCTCTGCCTTGTTATCTAAATTTACCTTCTTTGGGATATGCACATAAGCGGTGCAACCAAAACCCCGCAAATGACTTAGGGTAGGTTTTTTACCGAACAACTTTTCGAAAGGCGTTTTGTCAATCGAACGAAAGGGAAGCCTGTTCTGAAGGTAAGTGGCAGTAGATACTGCGTCACCCCAAAACCTTTTGTCAAGTCCTGCGTCAGCGAGCATGCACATCACCATCTCCTGGAGAGAACGGTTCCTCCGTTCAGCGACGCCATTCTGTTGTGGAGAGTATGCTGCTGTTAATTGCGCTTCGATCCCTGCTTGCTCGTAGAATGATTTGAGCTCTGCGTTAACCTACTCCCCACCTCCGTCGGAACGGATAATGCAAGTAGTCTTGCCAAATTTTGTCTTCGCTTGGGATACGAATCGCTTGATATAATTAGCAGCGTCAGACTTCTGTCGAAGCACGAATACGTCCGTGTATCGACTGTAGTCATCGATCAAGGTCATTAAGTATCGGGCACCACCTGGCGTCACTGTAAACATTGGTCCACAAACATCGGTATGAACCAGATCGAAAATGGTGCTGCCCTGTTTTGGGAGGCTTTCGGAAATGGGATACGAGAGGATTTACCTGCGAGACAGTGTTCGCATACTTGTCTCAAACCGCAGTCCTTCAACTGCAATCCAATCCGGAGCTTTTCCGCCTGAATCCGATCCACAGCCGCCGGGTCGCGGTGACCGAACCCCCGATGCAAAGTGTGTTGGTAATTTGGCAGATGTTGTATTTATTTACTCAGCATCACGTACTCCGTCGTTTTCAAAACGAACAGATTCCCGTACAATTCTCCAAGAGCCACATTTGCACTCACTTTGCCACAGTTAGTTCCAGAATAGTTCACTCGGCGTCGGCATCCCCCCTTGCCCATCATTATTAACACAGTTTACATAGCCTTCACCGATTCCATCGGACTTTGTTGTAGAACCGTCTGCCAGAACCACTTCCGTTCTGACACTCGCATCGAGCTTCAAGAAGAAAGATCGATCATTCGACATATGGCTAGAGCAGCCACTGTCGATATACTTGAGCTCCGATGCCGTACGTTTCCCACCGTAAAGCACAACTGATCATCACTCTCACTTGCTGTTGTTGTTGCAACAATCGACAACCCTTCCGGAAATGTCCGGGTTTCTGGCAGTGGTAACATACTTTCTTCTTCTGCCATCTGGATTGCAGTTTTATCTCTTTTTCATCCAAGTTTACTCTTCGTTGATATTCATCCAACAATCTTTGTTTCACAAAGGACACTGTCAAATCTACATCAGGTCGGCTTTCGAGAGCCGTCACCAAGCCACTGTACGAGTCAGGAAGGCTTCTGAGCATCATTGTGACTTTCAACGGGTCTTCCAGAGCTTGTCCGGCACACACAATACATGCTCAAGTTAAACTACATGTTTTTCAACATTACCGTTTTCACACAAGCTCATGCTACAGATCCCTTTCAATAACGAAACACGGGATGTAACAGTAGCCTTTTCGTGGTAAGTTTTGAACTTCTGCCGCACATCTTTAGCCGATTCCGCATCTTTAACCAAACTCAACCGACTGTCTTCGAGATAAAGCACAACCGTCGCGTGACACTTTTGGTCTGAGTTACGGGTGCTGGCTTAGCGTTAACAGACCAGAGATCTTCCGGTTTCAGGAGCATCTCCACACGAAGTTTCCATGTCTGGTATTCACTCGCGCACGACAATTTTCAAAAGCACTGAAAGTATATTTTCACCGACCCGGTGTTCGTACCAATCGATCGAGCAGCTACCAAAGCTCGCACAGCCGGATAAGCCTGTGTGGATTCACACCAACACACATGAACTTGTTCGATGATGAGCAGCAAACAGCCAAAATGGACGCCACTAATCCACGTGGTGAAAACGCTGTCTGGAAAAAAAAAACACTTCTTTTCGACCACTTCTAGGCCTATAACCTGTAGAACAGAACCCGATACGATCGGACAGGTTATGCAGGGAATTCCGTCGAGTGGACTATGGACAAACCAGCGAGATAACACTTTGGAATACACGTATGGATCGAAAGAAGAAACACTTGATGGAGTGACTTTATTCTCGTAAGGGTACATGGAATGTCAAAAACTTTATTTCTTCTCTCTTTCTTCTTTTCGCTCCTGCTATGAGGCTCTAAGTAAAGTCTCACATCATAAAGATAGTAATTCGGAACCTTATTTTGATATCAACATCAAATTAAAATCAAAATTTGATTTTTCTTCACAATTGTCAAATTCTATATCACATTTAGTTTTCATTTTGCAGCAACTTCCGTTCACTTTTCTTGAGAAAGATCGCTTTGTTTTCATTGTCTTGGCAGCTTTTCAACTAGAATACTTATTTTGCTATCAACAGGAAAAAAATGTACAGCATATTGACTTTTCAATTTGCTCTCACTGATAGCAGGATCAGTTTTAAATTTGATATCACAGGAATGAATTTTGCTGTAAATTTTGATCTTTTAACCGTTAAAACGACCAAAACGAACGCAACATGAATAATCATTATTGGCAATTTCACAACATCATGTTGAATTTTCAATTTGATCTCAAACTTTTCTCGGGAAGGCTGAACTACATCCCTTCAAAATGGAGGTTAGTAAGAGTAATCTTTATACCAAAAACTGGTAAGCGTGATAAGACGAATTCAAAATCCTTCAAACCTATTAGTCTTTCATCAGTGCTGCTAAAGGTTTTGAAGAAGTATGTCGAGTCAACTTATATGAAAAAGCACTGTTTGTCAAAATTTCAGTTTGGTACATCAACAGTTACAGAACTTCATACGCTAAAAAAAGTCGAAAAATGTTTGGCAGTAAAAGAAATAGCACTTTGTTCTTTCTTGGATACTGAAGGAGCGTTTGACAATACATCTTATTCCACAATGGCTCAAGCTATGAAGAAGAGGAATTTTAACACTCAGCATTGTCAACTGATTGGTAAATGACTGAACAATGCATACCACTGATATCATTCCGTACCTGCAGGTTTAAAATAGAGCCTATTAAGCTGTCCTCAGCCTCGTGTTCAGTAACTCCTATCTCTACCTCCCCGCCAGTGCCGGCTGGGCTGCGAGCACCCTTTAGGGAAGATCGGGTAACCAACCCCGGTGGGAATTTTGGTCGGCTAGCTGACAGGGAACCAGGTGGTTTGCTTCTGCAAACCTGAGCGTCTGTTCTCCAGGAGGAGCGGCCTTTTTCCAACACAGCCTCCCCGGTCGGTACACCTGGAGATCAATA
>JASCZW010014342.1:0-23123 GCA_034211315.2 Aedes japonicus
GGTGACAGTGCTAATCAGATTCTCTGATCAAATTTTCATAAACTGGTGGTGTGATGGAACAGCGGTGCGTTTATTTGGACCAATTTTGTATAAATGTAAATATGTAAATACTAGATTTGCAGTTCAGTAAGTAGATTATGTGTTTCAAATTAGATTTTCGTTTCCAATTGGAAACGAAAATCTAATTTGAAACACATAATCTACTATTTACATTACCTTGAACTACAAATCTAGTATTTACATATTTACATTTATACAAAATTAGTCCAAATAAACGCACCGCGTTACAAGGTCCTAGCGCAAATCGTGCCAGTAGTATTGCCAGCCATCTGGTCCGTCCAAGTTGAATCTTTTCATCCGAAAAGACACGTTTTCCATTCAGGTCCAGGAAACTGTACTTCTTAGCGAAATTGAACCGATTCAACTTGTGCCGTTCTATAGTTCTCGCTGTTGGACAAAACCTGTTGTACACGACGTGTAGTCACCGGAAGCTAAAATTCTGCACGGATTTGTGACGCTGTTCTTTCTGGTTCGTTGCAATTCTACATATTCTCCGTGTATCCTAGCTGGAAAGCTTACTTTTCTTCCCGCTTTTTCGATGCGGCTACTCGGCTATTTTTCAAGAAGCTTCCGATAACCGTGTATGATCGAAAGAGTTTGCGACCGATTTTACGATTCGAGAGGCCTGCATTGTGGTAGGCCCTGATGTTTACCTTTTCCTCAAATTTCAGATGCTTGGATCGACATATTGCCGTAAAATTACAGGGAAAAAATCCGATCTCACTACAATTTGAAGAAAACTTAACCTCCAATCGGTTTGAATGCAAATCAAAACTGTCAACATAAGAGCCAAGGTGATTTCTAACCAGGGTGGAGCAGTTTATGTTTCTATGGTTTTTTTAATGAATTTCTCAGCTTGAATGTGAATAGTCCCCAACATTTCTAGAACAACTAATCAGACAGACTTGTAGTTGAATACCGATACACGCAAAATGTGAAGTTAGTGTTAAACGAATGAAACTTTAAAATAATACGAAAAACATAGTGGTGCTATTTTTGTTTCGCTGAGTGTACAAATGAAACACAATTTCTCAATAACTCGAGAACTTATCAAGTTATTGGAACACATTTGCATGTGCATTTTTGAAAAGCAAGAAACGTTTTTATTGTGGTTTAAAACCCCTCCGCTTTCAGGGAGCGGCAGACTCCCTTACAAATTAAACACAAGTTTTAGCATACTCGAGGTCCAATGAAACACATGAAACCAACATGTTCTGATGACGTTTTAACCCCTGCTTAGTCACGAAAAAATCTCATTGCAAAAAACAACCAGTTCTATTACATTTTTATTCTTTTAGTTGCAAGCGTAGCAGCGCTCGTACCGGGTTAGCTGGTGACAAAATAAAACAACATATTGAATCGACACATTTTTCTTTGGAATGCCTCACATGAATGCAACATGCAACACATGAACAAACCTGACTGAGCAGTTTGAACATTGTTGTATTATGAGTTCAATTCGACATTGGCGGAACTGGGCAATTAGTCTGGAGGGGGCCTGGAGGGGGCCTGCCCGAAGATTTTTTTCATATATAGGAATATTGAAAACAGCGACGACAATAGCGTAATTGTTTAGGACATGTTATTTTTATTGAAGAATCAGAACAGCTTCTATCGAATAATTAGATCTATTCGGCGCCTCGGTGAGTTGAGATGCCTCAAGAGAATCGAATGTGGTGAATATATACCTTATATTATTCCGTGGGGATCGAATGAAGAATGTATTCACCTTATTCGATTCTCTTGAGGCGTCTCAACTCATCCGAGGCGGAGAATAGACTTGCACAAGCGTTCACAAAAGCGTTCACGAAAATGAAAACGGATCGAATTAGTTCACGTTTTCATGATTCTTACCAAAAACGTGAACTAGTTTCCGATTACGTGATTCAGTTCACGGTGTATTTTTGCTTGTTCTCGAATTCATGACTGCAGTTCACGGATCCGGCCATGGATTTTTTTCCGTGTGAATCTATATAGAGTCAAGTTTAAACTAAAAATCTTAAAACTACAAAGAACAACATTGAGTCAATGGATATTATAATATATTCTTCAAAATTGTGTCGGCTGACACTGATTTCTTCACAACACCGAAAATTTAAAAGTTATATTAAGCTAAATTTCTAAGGGGATTTCAAAAAATTTGAAGGAGAATTCCGAGGATAATTTCATCAGAAACCTACTGAGAACTTCACGGCAGTTCGAAAGAAACATCCATGAGTAATTTAAGGTTAAACTTAAGAATTGGATTAACTTTGATAGTATTCCAGGGCATCGAAATTCCATGGAAATTTTTCTAAATTTTTTGATGATATGGAAAAAGAATATAAACAACTACAGTATAGGCCAAATTAACAAATGCATCTACCGTTTCGGACTGTATTGAATTTATAAATGTTCATGTACAGTCTTCAAAATGGCATCAGACTGGCCATGTTATAAGGTTTGATGAAAATTTAGTTTTTAAATAATGTAAAATTAAAATGTTACAAGAATGAATTGTTTCGAAAAATTATTCATTCTTATGAAATTTTTGTGTATAGTAAAAGAAAATAAATGTTTTTAAAATTTTCTAAGTTGGTGGATCAGAGATAACTTTGAAAACTGTGTTTCAAAATTTATAAACTTAAGACAGTTTATCAGGTTACTTCTGAGCTACTTTAGGACATAGGAAATGTCAGATATGACAATTTTGTATGAAAAGCTGTAGATGTATTTAATATTTTCGCCATCAATAACTTAAAATAGCCAACACTATTAACGCCAAAATAGAAGCTATTGATTGAAAATCAAATCCTTTGAAGAAACTTTAAGAATAAATTTTGACAACTGTTGCAAGAAATGTGAAGGGAATTTTGATAAAATTTCCAAGGAAATATTGAAATGCGTTTTATAATCGGAACTCTGTCTCTTCTAAGTGAATGCAGATGGGAACACACTGGGAACACACAAGCTGTAACAGTTCTTAGAAAATTTAAAAAAAATTCGACGTGTCCTGCGTTATCCTAATTAAATATTTTTAAGTAGAAAAGAATAGATAAATAATAGTTTCAACAGGTTAAAAATATTTTAATCAAAAGTTAGCCTCATGTGCGGCAAGATTTCCCCTATATTAATGAATAATATTTTACAAAAAAAGTCGAATAAACTACTAAATTTCAAAATTTTGATAAACTTTCTTATAGCCAAATTCAGGAAATTTAAATACATTGAATATCATGAACAATGATTTTGTAGCGTTGTGAGTATAAACTGAGTTTTTTTTTTCTTGTGGGGAGCTGCATGACAGCTTGTTTGTCAAGGCTGGACCCTTTCGGAACATTCCCTATTACTAGGACGAATACCATAGTTACACTAGCATAGGTCAACCGCGTGAGCACCATTTGAAGTTTTAGTTATTTTGTCTTCTGTCGTATTTTATAAAAGATGTAGAATTTGCCATGTGATAGTACCCATCCCTGCAATATTGCACCCAACAACTTTGAATCAATTTCTAATTAGAGATGTCTAAGTAGACTAAAGGGCGATACGGTCAAAATTTGGTCAATATCAACTTGACGTATTTCTTTCAATTTTGCATTTAAAAAACCTGAACACCCCTCATTTTGAAGGTGTGTGTGTGTAGAATGTTGCTCTTATTTTGATTTTGGAATTCACTCTTCAGTTGTCATAATGCCGTCGAAGCAAGAAGAGCAGAGTATCAAAATTTTGCTCGCGCATCGCGAAAATCCGAGCTGCTCGCACGCAAAGTTGGCAAAATCGCTAAAAGTTGCCAAATCAACCGTTACAAATGTAATTAAAGTGTTTGGGGAACGTTTGTCGACAGCCAGGAAGTCTGGATCGGGGGAAATCGAAAACCGGAAGCCGCTGAGACGACAAAGAGAGTTGCCGGTAGTTTCAAGCGAAACCCTAACCTATCTCTCCGAGATGCCGCAAATAAGCTGGGTGTATCGTCTACAACCGTGCATCGAGCCAAAAACGAGCCGGACTATCGACTTACAAGAAGGTAGTGACTCCAAATCGCGATGATAAACAAAATACGACGGCCAAAGTGCGATCCCGGAGACTGTACACGACGATGCTAACGAAGTTTGACTGCGTGGTAATGGACGACGAAACCTACGTCAAAGCCGACTACAAGCAGCTTCCGGGACAGGAGTTTTATACGGCAAAAGGAAGGGGAAAGGTAGCAGATATTTTTAAGCACACGAAACTGTCAAAGCTCGCAAAGAAATATCTGGTTTGGCAAGCCATCTGTACCTGTGGCTTGAAAAGCAGCATTTTCATAGCTTCCGGGACTGTCAACCAAGAAATTTACGTGAAAGAGTGTTTGAATAAACGTCTGCTGCCTTTCCTGAAGAAACACGGTTGTTCCGTACTGTTTTGGCCGGATTTGGCATCTTGCCATTACGGTAAAAAGGCCATGGAGTGGTACGCCGCCAACAACGTGCAGGTGGTTCCCAAGGACAAGAACCCTCCCAACACGCCAGAGCTCCGCCCAATTGAGAAATACTGGGCTATTGTCAAGCGGAATCTAAAGAAGACCAAAAAACTGCTAAGGACGAGCAGCAGTTCAAGGCAAACTGGCTTTCTGCGGCGAAGAAGGTGCACAAGGTGACTGTACAAAATCTGATGGCAGGGGTCAAGCGTAAGGCCCGGCAATTCGGATTTGGAAAAGCGGAAGCCTAACTGAATATTTTTCCTGAATTTTATACTAATTGAACTTGAAAAAGAAATTTAATTTGATTTTTTAAATAAACGATTTCACCGATTTACACGCGTTTTCCCTTGACCAAATTTTGACCGTATCACCCTTTATTATATAATTATTAAGAACACTTCCTGGAAACGCCGTTCAGAATACTGTCTATGTTGACAGTGCTGAAGTTTCCTCCAGCAATAACTCTTAAATTACTATATGCATTTCATCAAAACTGTGTTGTGAATAGTTCAATTATTACAATACCTTTTGGTGATGACACACAGGCCCATAATGCAGTCTATGTCGACTACTAGTAATACTGAAGTCAACCCCAACAAATATTATGATTACAGGAATTTACCTGATATACATATGTGACCCCTTACTTCTAAAACTACAGTTTTGAAAATATTATCGTTAATGAATAAACTCCTATCTCCATATTTTGCTTATTTACATTCGTTAGTTTCGAAACTTCTAATCAATCTGGGGAATATATACTCTACCTAATTATTCGTACAAGAGAAAATAATATTGCGAATTTAAAATGCGCCTTTAAACAAAACTTTATTGTAAAATTAACATTATTGTAAAACCTTCTTGAACAATAAAATTAAAATACGTACATAGGAAAGTGTTTCAAATCTTCTGTTTCAACTTAACAGGGTCTAAATTTTACCGTCACTATTATTTTAGTTATGAGTCTTGACGTTTTAATATTAATAGAATTGAAACTAAGAAGGGAATAAATTTTCAAATACCTACTAAGTGAACAAAAAAAGTAAATGGAATTAATAAATCAACTTTTTACTAAAAACACCGCGATATACTAGTTTTGTTCACATGCCTACTAGTGCATGCCTAAATGGGCCCTCTGCGTTCTAATTTCGATTTTGATCTGGTAAACTCTTGTACCCAGAACGATATCTACGTTCATAGGCGTAGCCAGGGATAAGGCAGATGGGGGCGACTGCCTCCCTGACTATGCAATCAAATTTAATTCCTGGCCTTTGGGAAATTACCTCTGAAAAATTACCTCTTGGAAATTATCTCTGGAAAATAGCCTCTGGAAAATGGACTTTGAGAAATAGCATCAATAGAAAAAAAATATTTCAAAGATTAAATCACAAAAATGGTGTCTTTTGAATAGGCTCTCAGAAATGGGTTTCAGAAAATTAATTACTTCCCTAAAACAAGACAAACACATATCTACTCTGGAAAATTGGTTAATCCATGGAATGACCGGACCGCTGGGAAAGGATTCCTGGAAATGGCATAGCATCAGAAAAATAGCTACCGGAAAACAATCAATTTCTCGAAAAAAAGAAGGACAGATATCCGCTCTGAAAAATTAGTCATTCCTGAAACTGGCTTCTGGGTAATTGTTCCTGGAAAATGACCTCTGGAGAAAGGTCCCTGGAAAATGATTTCAGTAAAGCATTTTCCGAAAAAAAACAAGGACAGAGATCCGTTTTGGAAAATGATTCATTCCGGGAAGTGGCCTCTGGGGAATGGCCTTTCCACGAAATAGTGTAAAACTAAATACCCATAGGCAATAGTTTGGAATTTGGAAAGTGTCTATAGATCGGGAATCGATGATCAACACAATTTTAAAATCCAAGATGGTGGTTTCTGGTTACCGTACCCCCTAATTTCAAACCTGGCTACGGTCATATCGAGTTATGATTTGCGGCAGTTAAGTATATTTATCATCCTAAATCAAAAAATTATTGAGTTATAAACTAAATTTAACCATTTATGGATTGGCTTATATCCACTTATCATGTCGTTCGTTATTAAACACCACGAAAAAAATTAACAAAAACTAGCTTTTAACAGACGCAACAAACTCTCGAGCAATGCGGATTTAATGTTGATATATAGAAATTCTCATGGATCTAATTGTCTTTTACTATGGTTTATATCGATGTACCAACTTTACATCCTGAAAGGAACAGTAAAGTAAGTGAATAGTGTGGGGAATCGGGCATACGCACTTTACTCCTACAGAAATAGTTACTCGTTCAAACTATTTCTAAAAGGTCGGTATCGTGTTCGAAAGAAATTTATTTTTCCATCCCAAACACATTTTAAATTCCGTTAACTGAAACGGAGAAGTAAAGAATCGAAAAGAAATTTCTGTAGTAGTATCCACCTGAAAAGAAAGAAAATAAAATTGGAGTTCGTAAAGTTTCCAGGCAAACTAAAAGGAGCTGTCAATTTTACATTCGGACAAATGTTTCGTTCCATGCAGATCAATTGTCAAAATTCCGTAACCTCTCTATTTTTTGAGTCGATACTGGCCTGAAGACAGCAAAGTGCAAAAACAATTTACACTGGGAAAAAATTGTATAATTCCGTAGAGATTATGAACAGTGTTTCATTTCAAATTAGAAATATATTAGGGAAAAATCCTGGGGCCTACAAATTCTGGAGGGGCCTGGCCCCTAGGCACCCCCAGTAGTTACGCTAATGCAATTCGATTGCATAATATGCAAGACGCCAAAATTTAAAAGACCGAAAACATTCATAAAAGTATTTTAAAAAATCCTAAATGAAGCTCACTAACCACAAATAATAGTCAGTTACCAACTTTTTAGAGAAATCTTATCTTGTACCTCTTTTTATGTAAGAACAGCAAAATTTTGATCGCAAAATCCTTCGAAACTTTCTACTTATCATTAAATGGCTCTTGTTCAAATCGCATGAACTCATAATTCTTTAACCCCACACAGTTAACCCACGAGACCGCCCAGTCTGCGAGCGTAGGTGGAAATTGCAATGAAAATCCAACTCACGGAGATGCAATAACGCATTTCCCTCGGTCCAGTAGTGGTGTCTTTTGGTGTCCTCCCCCATAACTGTAGTCCTCTGTTGTGAGTGAGACTGCAATCCATGGCACCACCGTGGTTAACCGCCATCACTTGAAACCCACCCAAATCTCGAGAATGAAAAAAAGCAATCCAAGAGCAGCACACATTAGCACATATTGTCTAGAATTTCATCGCAATCATCATCAAACCATAATAACCATCGGTGCACGTCGCCGTCCCTCTCGGGAGAGGTCGTCATTTTTAGTACGGCGCGCATCAGCACACCTCGTAAAACCTGAAAAATGTGTAACGTCCCGACGACGACTTTCTCACATTTCGTCTCCTGCCTTGGCGCGTGGTATTCAGTTTCAGTTAGCTTCATGTGTGCCGTACAGACTTATGACAACTTTGCACGTCTGCGAGAAGACCATCATAATATCTCAGGGTCCGTTGACAGCGGCGATACGGATGTTGCCCAGCGCCAAACTGACATCGTGCTGACGGGCACCGAAAGAAGCAGTGCATATTTATAGCCGAATGCGTGGACAATGCACGTGAAACTAGATGAAGCTTTCCCTCAGTGCACCGGGCCGGGCAGGGAGGTGGGTGACACTTTTGAAGTATCACTTTTCACCTCGTTTCGGAGCGAAACTCATCACTCGTCGTCGTGGCCGTCCCTGGACCCCTCTCTGGTCGGGAAGGTTTCCGTAATTAGCCCGAAAGAGTTCTGATTTCGTTGTCATGTTTTCACGCTCTGGAAGCGATGATAATTCACGCTTCTCGCTCACGGATAATTTTCGGAAAGCGAAACCCTCGGGTGTCTTTGATGCTTCGAAGCTCGGACGTCATTCGTCATGCTGTCTCACGAGGGTAGGAAAACGATGCCATCTTAGATGAGTTTTGAAATTTGACTTTCACACGCAGAGGAATGCATAAGTGATGCGTGTTCATTTGCGACAAAAAAAAAACATCCAACAATTTCGAAATATGCACCCTTCATCTTCTTACGAATGCAGCAGCAATTTCAATCCGATTTCAACCCTAGGATTTGCTAGGATCTCCCACTTCTGCGACTGCATTTGAATAACCGCCCCACCTCCCCTTCCGGCCTCTTCTTGCTCTTATCATTCCGAACGGATGGACTGTGGAATCTTAGGGAAAACTCCGAGCTGCTCTACTGTGCAAATGAAAGGCAAATGAATAAATCATTGCGCGCCTTTGCGTCTTCGCGGTCCCAAGGAGGAATAATCTTTTATTCAGAAGACGGGAGAAAAAAATACTGACTCCTTCGACCGAGAACAACGGAAGAAAGTGAGGTTTGTGCGAGGACTGAATTTGTCAGTGGTTTTTTTCCTCGGCTTGATTCTTCAGGAAATGAAAAAGAACTGTGCTTTATGCTACTCTTAAGGTGGAGATGGAGATGGAGAAATGGCAAACCAGAGGCCTGTTTGGGTTGATTCCCACGGTCAAATTTGCGTCAGGTAGAGACCGACCCAGACACCTTGTCACCCAGAACAAAGCGCATAAGGCAAACAACAAGAAAGGTTGCGAGGCTTTACAAAAGATTGGCATTCAAAATAGTCGGAAAGAAACAAATTCGAATTGTGCAGTTCAGTGGTCTGGTCTGGTTTACGAATCTAGCATGCCATGACAAATGAGTTTTCCTGAACTTAAGAACACGTCGAAATTGCTTCACGCATAAGCGAAAATCATTCAAAATCTAAAATTATCGGAGTGTCAAATAAAATAAAGCTTGCTAAGTTCTGCCATGTTTATTTAATTCAATTCGCTGTCCAAATACACCTGTCATTACATTTCTCTTACGACTCTCTATTAGGTCTTGTACAACATTAGAACCGACACGTTTGCCAACATTTACCCATGCTTCAATTTCAACTTCAGTTATTGAATTTTCGGCTGTCTAAGAATGTTGGCGTAATTCCTGCTCCATTATAGCCCAATATTTTTCGATTGGTCTCAACTTTGGAGTTTCTGGAGGATTATGGAGGATGGAGGATTATGGTCCGTGTTCTCGATTCTGCGTTGCAATCTTCTGCAGGCCAATCAGGTTTGAAGCATTTGTCACGTATCAGAACCGATGTGACGAACAAGGCAATTTGCGTTGTGGTGAAAGAAAATCTGGAGAGTGACACCGATCCCGAGGTTGCAAACCTTGTAGCCAAAGGTATCATGTTACGACAACCATTGGGTCGACTGTGGAGGTGCGACCGGGCACTCCCTCGACCATATCACTTCAAAACAAAACGTCAACTGTCATGACTGGTTAAAATGAATTGGTTGCGAGCTACGGAGTCATAAGTTTCTTAATACTCAATATTCTTGACTTAAATTAGGAGAATTAATAAGCTAGATCGTTGTGAATTAGTAAAAGTACCATTTGAATTGACCCAAGGTGCAAAGTGCGTGTTTATTCTATTGCCTTAGTCTGGTAGGTTTGGTGTAAACCGCAAATCGATTGTAATTAATTATAATAACCTGTGTATAACCTATTAGGTCCTCATTGAACTACGAATAATACGTTAACTTGCAAAATTCCTACCGATTCTCACGTGAACACTGAAATGTGAGTATTATTTTGTTATAATTTCTATCCCAATCTAATGAGCCCCAATAAATTGCAGTTTTGAAGCTGTCGTTGTACAACTCTCAAAAATCAGTGTGTTTATTTAACGTTGCCATAGTCAGCGGCAACATATCATGACCTTTGTTTCATTCAAAGTTGGCCTCGACCCAGCCTTGAAGAACAATGCTCTCGTTCCTTCAACATGGCCAACATGACTACAGCTCCCAAACATGTCTGAAGCCATCGAAAGGGGGTTCCTGGATTATCGCCAGCACCTAAAAACCATGCCACCATAAAGCTATTCCCATTTAGAATCCGGAATAATAAATTCATCTGTATCTCGGCAACGGATTGACGAACAAATAAGTTTCATGCATAACAACAAAGGTAATTTACTGTTCTTTAAGGAAAAAATACCAATCATTTCTCTTCGTTTCTAATGAAAATTTGCACTTTGTTCTTTATTCACTCCCATCAAACGCTGCACACCTCCGGAATCAACTTCCTTGGCACATTTGTTCCACATTTTGGTCATTTGAGTCGCGTCCCGAGCTGTTTTCCACTTTTCTTAAGCTTCCACTTCATTACTGCCCAAAATCTCTCGATGGGCCGGAACTGCAGGCAGTTGGGTGGATATGTGTTCATATATATTATGTTCCACTACGACGCTTACCTTGAGGCACTCGATCCACGCTCTTTCGCTCCCTGAAACATTTGAGCACATCATACACGGTTGATTTGGTGATTTTCATCGTTTTTGTGATTTTCATTGTGGACCGTGACGTGGGTGTGCTGAATTTTTCTCTCCTTTTGGCTTCCATCCAACTTTTGACTCACTGCATGAAACACCGTGAAATTTATACCACAGAAAGTTAGGTCAACAAACCGCTGCATAAGAATTCTTGCAGCGGTCACTTTCCGTACCGCTGAAACACAATAAGTTATTCCGGATTCTAACTGGACAGAACTTTAGAACTGATTATCAATCAATTTTTGCTGGGATGCACCTGCGAAAGCCGTACGGAAGGCCCCAACCTACCCGAAATAGTCGTGTCCCCTAGCTTTCGCAGCGGTTTTCTCAATCGGACCTCTCGACCGATTCCTACCAACAAAGTCATCCCGGTCCTGTTTTCGCGGATAGGAAGGAGTCTTCAGACTCTCATCGCAGGTAAGTATCTAAATTGTTCATCTCTTTGCTTGCCTGGTGAACCTTCGGATTTCAGCAATACACACTCTGATGCCACTGGATTTCAGCCCAATGCTTCAGGACCAAACGCCACTCTACACCCGTCGCTTGAAAACTCAGAGTGCTCGCGGGTCCTCTTCCAGCATTGTCCACGTCTCATGCCCGTAGAGAACAACCGGTCTGATGATAGCGTTTTGTATGGATGCACTTCGTACGGGAGCTAAGTCTGTTAGACCGTAGTTGCTTGTGGAGCCCATAGTACGCACGACTTCCGCCTCCGGATCTCACGGCAGTTGTCGTTGTTCGCAGTAACCAGTGAGCCAAGATAGACAAATTCATCGACTACCTCGAACTCATCGCCGTCGATCGTTACACTGCTGTCCAGTCGGGTCCTGTCGTGCTCGGTTCCGCCTGCCAGCATGTTCTTCGTTTTGGACGTATTTATCAGGCAGTACTGCTTACACCAACCTTTATCGCCGACGTCTCGGCCCTACAGTTGGTAACGGCAATAGGGGCTTGCAACCAGCAACTTCAGGTGGCTTCCAGATCTAGCCTTTGGATTGTTAAAACTTACATGTACTGAGGACCAAAATCGACACGTTCTTTTTTGGTTCGATTCCGAGGCTTTGATAGCAATGACAGAAACATGGCTGTAAGAACGGATCTACTCATCGCAACTTATCGGGTCGCTCTAAAACGTCTTCAGAATTGGTCGGTCCCACCTTTACAAATGTAAATCGTGTAGTGAAGGACTCCTGATTGCCGTTTCGAGGAGACTAACCAGCTACCCTTATCCCACGCCTACTTCCTGTTGACTTGAACAGATGTACAGGGTGCGACAGAAAATAATGCGAAAATGTTCAAACTTCAGTATTGGATTAATTCGTGATGCTAGTGACTAATTTCTGTCGAAAGTGTATTTGTTTACGTTTACATTCAAGTGCTGCATTCAAACATTCTATTTGTTTTATTGCAAATTCGTAAAAATGTTTGCGAAAGAAGTGATCACCAGTTTGGTGCTCGGCCAGAAGAAGCCCAAAGGGTGCCATTTGCCATTTCAGTTTACAGCGTAAGAAAGTCCCTGCAGGATGGTCCTAAGCAGAGGAAGCCGGGAAGCGGACGTTCGCGCTTTGCACGCACGCCGAACGTGATCAAATCGGTCCGTGCAAAAATTGCTCGCAACCCGGTGCGTTCGATAAGAAAACATGCAAAGGAAGCCAATATTTCGGAGAAATCCATGCGGAGGATCATCAAAGAAGACCTGCATGCATCTTCCAGAGCCAGAGTGAAACAGAGTCAAGGAACTACGAGTGACTCGTGCCAAGAGATTGCTTGTTGGAGAAGGAAAAAATGATAATCCTGTTCTCTGACGAAAAGCTTTTCAGCATCGATGTTGTAGCCAACAGCCGCACGGACCGGTTCATTTCACCGCAGAAAATGGAGAACGTTCCGGAAAAAGTGAAATTCAAATTTCAAACCAAACAACCGGCTGGTGTCATGATGTTGCCATCATGCCTCGAGCCCGGGCCCTTCCCGGAACCATCTTTCGGTGATTAATTCAGGAGGCGACTGGTGTGCTTTACGCACCCACCATATGTAACTACATAGGTCTTTAGGAGTAATTTTGCTGACCTGACGCTGATTTGATCGAGATTCTCCAGGATCCAAGCAGGCTCAGGACGTCCACCCCACATCTGGTCCACGATCTCCCTGCTCCGACCACTTACGGTACTTGCCGAACCTCGCGTCATATGGTCCTTCTTCCGATCGAAAAAGCCTGGGCCAGGGCCGGGGCCGGGGTTGGAACGTTTGGGGCAATACCCCAGGGCCGTCCCTGTTCCCCATGTTACGACCGTTTACGGCTTCCTACAGAATCCCACGTCGTATTCCTCCGTTGTAGTTCGTTTAGCCGTTAAGAGGAGCTTAGCGTTTCTAGGGTGCACCGCGGAGAGGCGAACTACTTCCACAACCCTGTTTGGAGACTTTAACCAAACTGGTTTGCAGTGGCGCTTTCGCGATAGTGGCAGATCCATCGATCCACTACTATCACATATGCCCCCAGTCGATATTCAGCCGCTTCATCTCCTCCAATGATCGCTTCGAATAGTGGAGCGATGCCAGATCCGGCCAGAACACCGTGTCTTCGCCCATATGGTGTTTCTTGATGAACGACGCAACTTCCGGCAGGGATTCCGTACAATAAATTTCCCCGTTCACGGCCAGTCCGGAGCGAAAGAAGAGCGGCATTTACATCCTCTTCACGCTGAGTGTCAGCCACAGCAGCACCTTCTTTTGCAACTTGGTGTGTGAAATAAACCTCACCTCGGAGCTCACTTTCTTCGCGGGGGAAGTAAAATACGAAGTGCTCGGCCAGTCATTGCAATCCACGGTGAGATAGGTCTTGTCGTCCATCACCACCGCCACGTCACGATTCGTAGTGAAAATCGAGTTGACCGTCTTATTCAGCTGCTACCGCTGCGCACTGCCTGCAACTCTGAAACCAGTGGACGCAACTTCCGCTTTCTGACATGTATATTCATGTTCGCCAGGTACTTTTTCGCTGTTCGGCCGGTTTTAACTGACCTCCCGGCCAAGCGCAGGCAGTGATGTAGCCACTTCTCCCTCGGTGTTCCTCTTCAGCATCCTTTGGAGCTTCTTGTCCGGAACAGGGCTTTCTTTCGATGCTCTGATTGTTGTCTAATAGTGTCAAGATGTTTTAGATGCAGGAACGGGTGTATCCGGCGTCCTCAAAGTGCCGCACGGTGTCCGTTTTCGACGTGGTGGGGTGCCGTTTTTTGAACGCACACACTTCTGAACGGAGTTGCTTCACTGTTAGAGTTTGACCAATAGAGCTGTCAAATCTGCTGACTCATGGGTTACTACGATTGATGCTACATCGGTAGTAAGTTTTGTTTCTGAGTAGTGCGGGTTAAAGTAAACGCATGAAAAATCGGCAATGTTTGTCATTTTTGTTAAATGCAAATGTTAGCCTGAAGTAGACTTGGCTCAGACAGTTTTATGCGAATACCTGTTGTAATTACTCAAAGACTTTCGGGGTCAAAACAGCTTCGGGGTCTGGCTTTCTATACCGCAATGAAAAGGAACGCCGTTGCCAAGCGTTCCCGGACAAAGAAAATGTCCAGATTCCCGAAAATGTATTTGATTTGGCAGGCCATATGCAGTTGTGGTGGAAAATCTAAAAGTTTCGTCTCTACCGCCACTATCAATAGGGATATGTACGAGAAAGAATGTCTGTAAATGCGGTTGCTACAGTTTACAGAAATTCACGACTCGTCCAGCTCTGTTTTGGCCGCTTGCCACTATGCGAACTCTATCCTGGATTGGTATGAGGTACAAGAGGTCCAATACGTGCTAAAACAGCCAATCCACTAAACTGCACTAACAGCTAACCTGAAATTCTTCGAAAGTAAATGGTACCGATGATTTCAAGAGAAGATGGAGAATCGTCACAGCGGGTGCAACTGCGAATACCGCACGGAACCTGCGGATGTACCACGTAAAGTTTGAGAATTTTACAGAAAGAAGGATTTACATCTAAATCGACTGGTTTTAAAGTAGATATAACTCATTGTTGTGAAATAAACAATCGCTAGTATTTTGGTGTACGAAATTTAACGTGGACAGGCTCTCAATCCTCGCCTGGTTTCATTCGCCGTTGATATTTTCTGCGACCTTCGTTAGGTTTTTAACTTGTTCATATACTCGGGAGGCTCAATTGCGTTAGCTTTACGGAGCCGATAATTGATTATTTTTGTTTAATGTAATGACTTAATACTAGGATTAGTAGGACTTGGCCCGAGGTTAAAATAGGTGACATTTATTTTTGGATGGGTTGGAAAGAGGAACCTGGAAATAGGATTCTGTAGTCTCATCAGATAGTTGTCGCCAGCATAATAACTTGGTGCGGAATGGTCAGGGCTCGGAACATTGATTGCACATAGCACAGACCGCGAGATCCCAACACATCCTTCGACACGCTTGACAATCCTTTGTCTACATAAAGGGTGTCCACGATGAAATTGCCACACAATGAAATTGCTCTAACTTTTTAACCGTTGGGTAGAATTTAATGAAAATTTGGGTGGATTTAGTTCATAGGCATTATTTACATCCTGCAAGTTTTAAAGTCCTGTGATCAAAACTCGCGGAAATGGAGTCGAAAGAACAGCTCGTGCGTGATAAAATCTTGCGCATTCATCACGAGAACAAGGATCTCTCGCATCGTTCCATCGCTAAAACGTTGGGAATCGCGAATTCCACGGTGTCGCGAGTGATTAAGCGGTTCGAGGAACGGTTGACTACCGATCGGAAGCCAGAAGTGAAGGAAAAAGTATTCCGTACAACACCAAAAACCACAACCGCGTAGTTGGGGCCTTCAACCGAAATCCGAACGCCTCCGTTCAGGATGTGGCTAAGAAGCTGCACCTAAGCCGAAGTTTTGTCCAGAAGGCCAATATTAAGGCTGGGCTTCGAACGTTCAAGGTACAAAAGGCCCCTAATCGCGACGAGAAGCAGAACAAGTCCGCCAAAACCCGTGCCAGGAAGTTGTACCTCAACATGCTGACGAAAGTTGAATGCTGCATCATGGACGACGAAACATATGTGAAGGCCGACTTCAAACAGATCCCCGGCAACCTGTTTTTCACGGCCAAGGATAAGTTCAGCGTTCCGGAGCATGTTCGCACTCAGAAGATGTCCAAATTTGCGAAGAAATTCCTGGTTTGGCAAGCCATCTGCACGTGTGGAAGCGAGTGCACCTTTCGTGACCAGGACACGATGAACGGACAGGTTAGCATTAGCATTAGCATTGACGTTTGCACACCTCGTGGATGGAGCTACGATGAGGAATAATTCGTTGAAGACATTGCATGTCACCATAAAACGGATCAAATGACTGATACGTTTCTTCACACAATAATCTCCACGAAGACACTCCTCGATCGCTCACCTGGCCACGTCCATGCAACCGTTGGAGATAGGGAGGATTTGGTATCTACCTTAAGAAGACACGGGAACCCACGTAGTCTTCAGTAAATATCAAAGGAAAAGGAAATGAATAGTCGGAGAGAATAGTTGAACAGAAAGCCCTGTTTGGTGCGAACAGAACAAAAAAAAAAAAAAAAAATGTAAAAAATGGTCGTTGGGAGCATCTAATCTAAAAAGGTTAAGTGATGCTCCTTTTCTCGTCAAACGGTTGGGACTTAAGCATTAACTAAAGTCCTAGCCCTATATGGCTTATGGTTTATAGCGCCATTACTCGCTCTCTGAAAAGAGAAGAATGTCTGAAAGTAGAAGAACGGGTGATGGAAGAATACGTATCTGATTTCTTGTATTGCTGCAACAACATTGCGTTACTTTAATACTGCATTTTATTTCATTTTATTGACGTATAAGACTATATAACTCCAAGTTACCACTCTTAATTCAAGTACTCAAACCTTACATAAAACACCAGCGAATAGTTGACAAGGCTTTGCAACACTAGAAGTTCACAATAATGTGCATATTCAATTTTATACTATCATATAACAACATAAAAAGATAATAAATGTATGTTGGCTCTATTTCCCGTAATGTCCTTCCATGTTATTAGGATGGATCCAAGGCAAAGATGATCCCAAAGCGCGCCGCAACTACGACCCTAATGTGAATAGTAAAATGATCAATGTGACCACCAGGCACACAATCTTCTGCTGCTGGAGGAAAAACTACTTGTTGTGACACTTCCTCAACGGAACCGACTCCCAGCCTCGTGTATTGACGAATAATCCGCACTGAGCTCCCGCGGCACGACAAGTCGGCCCGTTTAGCGCGAGGGTTTATCCAGAGGAACTGCGCTCCGTAGAATTACTAATAACACCAAAAAGGGACCACCAAAACCGCGAGGTGAAACAAATAGAAATAGGCGCGTGATCGTCCTCGATCTCCAACTAAAATGACGAAATGACCAAAGGCAGGTCGCAGGGACCACCTAACTACAAAACCCTAAGTAGTTAGACATAGTGGGTGCTTAACAAGCACAATAGCCCCTCCCCGAAGTAATACCGAAAGGTGGTTCCGGGGAGGGCTTAAGACACAGGTGGGTTTTTAGTGGGTCGAGGGTTCGCACCCTCATCCCCACACCCTGAGTTCTTCAGATGTCTGATTGCAGATTTTCCCTCCCGTCTAAAAAAACCCAGGCACAAACATGGCAAAATTGCCTTTGTGCTCAACCTTGAACTTGAATGACGGCGCACTTAAAAACGAGAGACACTCTCCGAGCTGAAGAAGAACGTTTAGATTAAGAACTCAGCCTTCAAGACACTCATCGAGTTAATCCTGGAAGAGGTGGCTACACGTCAGGGGTTTTTTTTTACCAGGAGACGGTTATCGAATAATGAGGTCTGGAGAAAAGACAACCGCAGAGGAGAGAAAAAGTGTCCTTATGAATCAATTTTGGGTTGTGCTAATGACGATTTGATGGTAGAATGCGTAAGACGACACCGACAGTGAATAATCTACTGGAAACATGAAATATTGTTGGGAGGCCAGGTTGCAAAGGTTTCAATCACAATAACCCAAGCTTGATGAAGGGTAATTGTTCCTTTATCATCGTATGTTCTCTACACAAAAAAGTGAAAAAACTGGGTCTGTTATTAAACTACCTGAACTACACAATTAAGTTCACATCTCTGCGAGACATATAGAGAGAGCATGCCCGAAAGTTACAGTTAGTTTTCTATGAAACATGATACTACTAAATAAAATGGCACGAGCTCACCAATAACTGCTAACTTCTGGGCATAGTTTGTTCTGTTGCTAGATTTTTTTCTTGAATATTGAATCTGAGCCTTTTGTTTGACACACTTTTTACACCTTTCATCTTCATTGTAGGGGAATCGCATCAGCATCATCTCAGTTGAACTGGTTATTCTATATCTACTATCAACTCCAAATTATTATTTGAATCACTATGTCATTACAACAAACTATTCAAAAAAATATTAGACGGAAAACTTCAATTATTGACAACTCAAGCACATCGAAGCCATCTTTGCTCTGCCAAAAATCTCGAATGATAGCTCGACTGAGCTTCGGAAGTTGGTTGATGTTTGCGTCAAGAACGTCCAGGCACTGGAAAACCTGGAACTCGCTGTGAATGGCTTGGGAGAGCAGATGTTGATAAATCAACTTTCATCAAAGATGGATAGAGATACACGCAAGGTGTGGGAATCGAAGCAGGGACCAATCGAATTCCTGAAGCTGCGTTGCCGGGCAATTGAAAAAGTAGAATCGAACACTTCAAGAATCAAAATTACGAAACCGGTTCGACCGATGACAAAATCAAAGACACTAGTGATTTCAAACGAACAAAAGTGTGCAATGTGCAGCAATAACCATGAACTCTATAAATGCGAAAATTTCAAGAAAAAAAGTGTGAGCGAAAAATATAGCCTGCTGCGCAGAACAGGTTCGTGTTTCAACTGCTTGGCGAAAGGGCATCGAACTACTGAATGCTCCTCTTCTAGCTCCTGCCGCAAATGCGGTAAGAAGCACCATACGTTGATGCAACAGGAAGACACCAAGAAAGAAGAAAGCATTGTGACACCACCGGTAGCATAGAAGCAAGCGGAAGAAGGGTGCTCCAAAGATGAATCGACAACGAGCAGCGTCGCGTCTGCTGAAACGGCACGCAAGAGCCAAGGTGTGGCTTTGTGCATGTCAACTGACCAACGTCAGAAGCAAACCCTTCTCACGACTGCTGTAGTGCTGGTTAACGGTTGTGGTAGTGTCCCTCATCCGTGCAGAACACTGATCGATTCATGCTCCCAGAATCATTTTATAACGGAACGACTCGCTACCCAGTTGGCGCTCACGAAACACCGTGCTGACTATCAAGTTAGCGGTCTGAATGGAGGTACCACACGAATCCGTCACGTAGTGCGGACGATAGTTAAGTCTCGCGTGTCGAACTTTTCGGCCGAACTTGAACTGCTAATTGCTCCGAAGATCACTGGTGACATGCCGGTGAAGTCGATTGACATAACGAACTGGAATCTGCCAACCCACGTCGAACTCGCTGACCCTACCTTCAATCAACGAGGTAGGGTTGATATGCTTCTAGGAGCAGATATTTTCTGGGATTTAATTAAGGCTGATCGTATCACCCTTGCTGAAAACCTTCCTTCACTCAGAGAAACTGAACTCGGCTGGGTGATTGGAGGAATGATTGCGGAACTAACACCCGTTATTGCCCGTACGTTCTGCACCACCGTCGACGATTTGGGTGACTTACTGAAACGCTTCTGGGAGATCGAAGGAGCTGAAGATTTGAAAGGAGTTTCACCGACCACTAACAACAACTGCATTCAGCACTTTCACAGCACCTTTAAACGCTTGCAGGATGGAAGATTTGTAGTGCGACTTCCATTTAATGAACGAAAGAGTGAACTGGGAGATACACTCCAGATGGTAACAAAACGATTCCTAAGTTCCAGAGGCCCGACCTGAAGGCCGAATATGAAGCTTTTATCCATGAGTATGAACGACTCGGACATATGAAGGAAGTTAAAATAAGCCCTAGCGAGAAGCCAGGGTCTGCTTATTATTTGCCACATCATTGTGTTCTTCGACCGGGTAGTACCACAAAGAAATTGAGAGTGGTCTTTGACGGCTCCGCGAAATCGACGACCGGAGTTTCGATCAACGAAACGTTGAAGGTTGGGCCAATTGTCCAAAGGGATTTGGTGTCGATTCTACTGAACTTCCGCTGTTATCGATTCGTTTTTATTGTTGACATACTGAAGATGTTTCGTCAAGTATTAGTGCACAGGGATGATACACCATTCCAGCGCATACTCTGGAGAGATGACTCCACACAGCTGCTAAAGGTATTCGAGTTGCTCACGGTAACGTACGGGATGGCTTCGTCACCGTTCCTTGCAACGATGGCACTCTTGCAACTAGCTGATGACGGCAAGGAACAGTTTCCTTTGGCAGCCGCTGCACTGAAGAAATCCTTCTACATGGATGATGCTCTTGGTGGAGCGAATACGATTAGGAAGCCAAACGATTGTGCCAAGAACTACTGGAGTTGCTGCGAAGTGGTGGTTTTGATGCGCATAAGTGGTGCTCTAATGAACCAGGAATCCTGGAAGAGATCCCGAAGAACCTCTGAGTACTACATTCGATTTGGAGGATGCAAATGACAGGGCAGTCGTGAAGACTCTGGGTGTGGTGTGGTGTGCTCTCCAGGATTGTTTTTCGTTCAGTATTCCGCCACTTGAAGAGGACTACCAGTCGATGACCTGTCGAAAGATACTCAGTGAAATAGCGAAGTTTTTTGATCCACTGGGTCTCTGCGGACCGGTAGCTACAACAGCGAAATTGATTTTTCGTGAAGTCGGATTACTGAACCTCAACTGGGATGAAGAAGTACCGGAAGTCATTGCAAAATGCTGGCGTGATTTTCGAGAAGAACTTTGTGAACTGAATGATCTCCAACTACCACGGTGGATTCTGCATGACGATACGAAACTCGTTGAACTTCATGGCTTCGGTGACGCCTCTGATGAAGCGTATGGTGCGTGCCTGTATACACTGGCTGATACAATCAAACGGTTATGTAACGATGAAACTTGTGTGTAGCAAATCTCGAATTCTCCCGAAGAAATCTGGTAAGAATAAGGCACATTACTACTCCAAGAGCGGAACTTCTCGCCGCTTTGCTTCTGTCTCGTATGGCAGGCAAAACAATTGCTGCCATGGAATTACGGTTACTTCTGTAACGCTGTGGAGTGATTCGACGATCGTGTTGAGCTGGATTCAAAGGTCCCCAGCTGTTCTTCAGCAGTTTGTAGCGAATAGGGTTGTTGAAATACAGCAACTTACGAATCAATTCAATTGGCGATATATTTCGATGAATGATAACCCTGCCGACCTCGTTTCGCGAGGACGAACGACCGAAGAATTTAATTCATCGTAGCTTATGGTGGAATGGGCCCGCAATACTGCAACAACCCGTAATACTTATTGAAGAGCCACCACCCGTACCTGAACGCGAACTTCCGAGATGCGACCGAGTACCTGTTTGGCTGTGACAGCTTCCGTGAAATGGTTTCGAATTTCGAGAAACTTCAACGCATCATGGGATATGTGGTTCGATTTGCCTTCTATATTATCTCGAAGAAGAAGATGCTGACGAAAGGGTTGCTTACTGTTCAAGAAAGGGATCAGGCTTTGAAGCTAATTGTACGTTTGGTCCAACGAGAAGCTTTCCAACCGGAATTGCTGGCGCTCAAGGAAGGAAATGATGCTAAGCATCGTCTACGAAACCTCAACCCATTCATTGATTCAGAAGACGGCGTTCTCCGAGTCGGAGGACGAATCAAACGGGCTTTCGTGCCATACGATAGTCGCCACCAAATGCTATTACCAGCAAAACACCCCTGACCGAAGCACTGATTCGTCACGAGCATCTGAGTAACCTTCACGCGGGACAGAAGGCCCTTCTTGCAATTGTACGCCAAAGGTTTTGCCTCTCCATGTGAAGAATACCATCCGAAAGGTGATTCGACAATGTATTCCATGCTTCCGAGCAAATCCAATGAAGACAATGTAGTTGATGGGTGACTTCCCATCACTACCGAGTGCAACCTGCTCCCGCTTTCTCTCACTCTGGTGTTGATTTTGCGGGACCATTTTTGATAAAATCTCTTACCCAAGCACGCAAGCCAATGATCACGAAAGGATACATCTGCCTCTTTGTTTGCCTTAGCACACGTGCCATTCATCTTGAGCTTGTGTCCAGCTTAACGACTGATGCCTTTCTAGCTGCTTTGAGACGATTTACAGGACGATGAGGACCGGTCAGCAAGATTTACTCGGATAATGCGACAAATTTTATTGGTGCAGAATCCAAGCTGGAACAGTTGAGCAATGTAAAGCGCAGCTGTTTTTTAAAAACAGCTTTTCAGCAACAAAAATTCTTACCAATTTCTCAGTAATATTGTAAAATTGAAATACCTAACAGCTAATGTCCACTCAGGTATCGCAACGCATCACGGTTTCACAATATAGCATTATGCTATATCCTATTCACTCCACCTTGTTAGGGCCAGTGACTGTGACTATATGCCCTTCAAAACAAATCACAAAAACTTTGATATGTCAACATCGTGCCACTCAAAAACAAATACAAACGATAAAAAAACATTTGTTGGTGTGTACGCGATTAGTTAGTTTAAAGCAGAACATTTCCTTTGATAGCAAGGTTTGTGTCTTAGATTCACACTGTTGAGAGAAACTCATGCTGAAATTCGGTTATTTTCGCAACGATCAATTCATGAATGCAGCCAGTATTTTTGGTTTGCAATAGAATAACGATAAAAATAATAATTCGGTCTAATAATAAGAGCATTGCATGTCGGCGAATTCCAATACTTCTTCTGTTGGCTATTTGTCACCGCTTTATGTTATTCCCAACCAATTCCCCGATACAGTTAGCAGTTATGTGTGGCTTGAACCTGCGTGAAGTCAGAGCAAAGGAAACCCATTACCTAGCATCTTAAGACAAATGCATTGAGGTCTGATATTTCTTGGGTTCTGGTTGTGAGTGAAAATGTAGCGCCGATACTGGCCGGTGTACTACCAAGTCTCGGTACATGTCTCATACTAATTTTGATAAGTACGTATCTTCAGTGACCAATTTCTCTTCTTCGATTTTCTGCCCTCATTATTACGGCAAAATAATTCATTGTAGGTACGAATTATTTTAAGATG
>JASCZW010014343.1:0-23155 GCA_034211315.2 Aedes japonicus
TTGATATTCTGAGAACACTATAATATGACTATAGTTGTGCTCTAATGCTTCTTGATGCTTGACAAAATCATAAGTACGATGGAAACATCGTTAGTCGCCTTGTTGATCATGCAAAACATCAAGATCTAAACTCAAGAATAGTTTGGAGTGTTGTTGATATTCTGAGAATACTATAATGTGTTTAAAGTTATGCTATGATGTAGGGTATATAGCATGGTTAGAAACGAAATTGGAAAACAAAATCAAACAATAAAAAATATCAACATTACTATTTCATTAAATATCTTGAGGGCTTTACAAAGTGTACATCCTTAATGAGGACGACGTCAACGAATCGAATATAACGGGACGCATTCAGAAATGGCCCGGTTCATGCTTTCCATCGTTTGTGTAAGTGTGTGTACCTTCGTGCGATATGGCAAAAGAGAAAATAAAATTGGGAGGGAAGCCTGAGCGGCCGAGCGAGTGTGTGAATGTGTGAGAACAGTGGATTACGCAGGGCCATTAGCCTGAACGACAGCTGAGTGTGAGCTTTTGTACAACGTTAGATGTGAGAGATTGGCAGTTCAAAAGAAGGTTAATGAGAAAGAGAGTGTGTGTGTGCGTGCCGACCGGTAGAAGAAAGCCGTATGAAATGCGATTGGGAAGTCAGTCAGTGATTAAATTTTAGCGAGGAAGGACGTGGATCGTGGTAACGGCGAAATGAAAAAGGGATACGACAACCCCATGGAGCTTTGACAACTCATAAGTACGATGGAGACCTCGTAAATCGCCTTGTTGATCAGGCAAAACATCAAGATCTAAACTCAAGTTTGGTGTACCATAGGTATTCTCATGGATACCCCATGAAGCTTTTGTAACTCATAAGTACGGTGAAGAATTCTTGAGCCGTCATGTTGATCACGCAGAACATCAACATATGAACTATAGAATAGTTTTAGGTACTGTATATATTCTGAGAATACTGTTATATAACTCATCAATTATAATAATTAATCAATGATGTCCCCCCCACCCTTTGCCAACTCATCGGTACTCTTGTTGATCTTGCAAAACATCAAGATCTACACTAAAAATAGCTTGGAATGCAGTTGATATTCTGAGAATGCTATAATATAACTATAGTTGTGAAATGATGTCCCATGGAACCTTACCATTCACAAGTATTATGGAGTCCTCATAAACCGCCTTGTGGTTCATGCAAAACACCTACACCTATACTCAATAATAGTTTAGAGAAATGTAGATATTCTGAAAATTTTCATAAACATTTATATGTCTCCGACAGTGTTATGATTTTCCTTGTGGTTTCTACAGCTAGAAAGCAACATTCTTAACATCCTTGTCGATCTTGTACAATATCAAGATCTGAACTCAAGGATAGTTTGGATGATCTAGATCATCATTGTATGTTAATGGAGAGATGGATGGGTTCAAGAAACTGTAGCTAGCCCATCATAAGAATGAAGTCACGGTTGTTAACTACGGAAAATCGTAGCAACATGCAACGATTAGTGCACGTAACTGCACAATTGAAGAGAAGCGGTCCTTGAGGTACTTGGAGGTCATGATTGACGATAAGCTGTCCTTTATCAACCACGTCGATTACGTCTACAGGAAAGCCTCTATGGGCATAATCCCGCATGATGTCGAATAGCTGGGCGGTGCAAGGGAGTAAGCGTAAACTCCTGGCCAGCGTCGCCCTATCCATGCTTAGGTACGGCGGGCCGGCATTGATCACCGCTTTTAGTACCAAGAGCTACATTAGAGAGTACACACAGGCTTATGTGCCTAAGATTGGTTAGTACATACCGAATGGTTTCACGTGACGCGATCTGCGTCTTCGTGGGGATGATGCCAATAGGCATCGTCATAAAAGAGGAGACAGCTTCGAACAACGTGGAATAAGAGGTATCCGAACACCACTAAAGCCGCATCTATGGTTAAGCGGCAAAGGGAATGAAATAACTCCACCAAAGGTCGGGGGGCTATTCGTGTGGATCGGTAGGTGACACTGTGAAGTGAACTTCCACTTAACGCAGATATTGTCTGGCCACGGCAGCTTCAGACAATATCTGCGCAAATGTGGGCATGCACCGAGTGCGCGGGAGTTGAGGAAACCACGGAGCATGTGCTCTTCGCATGTCCTCGCTTCGACGGCGCGAGATCCGGCATGATAAATGTAAACGATCACGACACGCTCCGGATAACCTGGTCCAGAGGATGTGCCAGAACCGGGACGTCTAAGACGCGGTAAGTATCAGCCTCCCAGATTGTCCCCAGTATAAAAAAAGGCGAAATGACCAACGGTAGGTCGCAGGGACCACCTAACTACTGAAGCCCTAAGTGGTTAGACATAGTGGGTGCTTGATAAGCCCAACAGCCCCCTCCCCAAAATAATGCTGAAAGGTGGTTCCGGGGAGCCTCATCCCCACACCCTGAACTTGAGTATTTTCTAGTGAAATTTTGGGGAAAATTAGTTCAATGTGGTTTTTTCAAACTGTATGATTTGTATAAGCATCGGTGAAATCGTTGCAAACGCCAACACATTTCGTGCACGTACATCGAAAAACCGGAACTCCGTTATGGCGCCATCATAGGGATGCTGGTAATGATACAATCTTCATACTACCAAAATGTTTTGTAAATTTCCCTGAGACCTGCCCATACAAGTGTTATATACATCACTTTTCGTCGAATTGTGTATTTTTCAGTTTGGAGAGACATAATTTAACATGATTCACGCTCTTCGATATATGCCAAAGATGAATTGCGCCGAATTTTTTGACCGTCGATCGTAAAAAACATACAAAGATGTATCACCGTAGAGTACAAAGGATCACAAGTGAGTAATTCAAGCTTTCAAGAAGAATACAGACAAAACAGTTGCGGATGTGGAAAAAAAGCTAAACTGAGGATAAACATTTATGCTAGATGCGATACAACGTGAAGAACTTCACGTGTACACACGGTGGAGAAATCGGTGAAAATGTTGACGAAACTGCATTGTCTCGGTATGAATACTTACGAAGTTTCTCGCGTAAAAAAGTGCTGCACCCCATTTGTGACAACCGTCAACCAGTCACACAATCTTCCTTTTAGCATTTCAAGCTTATTGCTTTCACAATTTGCCCAAGAAGCACACTCGTTGCCATTCAGTTGAGATAACTTATATATGACTTGCTAAGTCATAATCAAGTTACTACAACTAATTATATTCGTAGTGTGCTACTTGGGAGCTTATTGCTTGCTTTGAACTTAGTATTTTAAATGCACTTCCAAAGTTATCAATTGAGCGCTTTCGATGCCAGGTATCATTTTTGCATAAGTATGATGTTTAGCAATCCTATGCCCCATTTTTCCACAACGAAAAATTCCTAAATCAGACCGGGAATCGAACCCAGCTTACTCCAGCATGGTTTTGCTTTTTCAACCAGTCCATTCACACAATGGTCGCATTGAACCTTGTTCTGAAGTGGTAAATAGGCTAAGGATCTCAATGTTGTCCCAAGTATATCTCTACCGGGAACAACCCAACATGATGCAAGCACAGAAATTCTAAGGAAGTGTAAACAAAGGATGAAATGAAGAAAAAGTGAATTCCCAGAAAAAAAATTCGGTCAAAACGTTACTTATATCTTTTGAGTAGTTAAGGAAGCAAGTACATTTAAATATTGTGATGAAATTGAAGAGATACAGTTAAATAAAACGTTTTGTTTGATTGTTTTATTCCCTGAATATTTAACGATGATCGGTTGAATTGGACAATTTTACCGAATCTTTCTCTGCAATGCAATTACATCATGTACACCCTATTAAATATTACTTCAAAATCCTTCGTGGGAAAAGACAGCATTTGTGTGCCATACTTCTTATTCCCTAATCTATTTTTAGAGAGATTTCGCAAAATCTTGCCTACGCAGTGGTTGATACCCTTTCACGTTCCATTTCGTCTTCTGCACAATGAAAAGGTTACCGAAATAGAGAGGGATGATTCGAAATAGAATGAAATGGGAGAAATGGAGCACAAGGATCTGTACAGGGTGAAGTTCAACTCGGAGAATTCAGTCCAATAAGTGGTCCTGTTGGCTTGTGGAAGTAAGCGCAAGAGAGCATGTCTGTGCCTGTGGAAACGATTCAAAGGACGACATTTCCTGAAGGCACATAATGCAAGAAAGGCTATTCCATTCCATGCTCCACTGTCTCCGGTTACTGTCACATCTCCCACATAACCAGGCAAGTTTGGGATTAGGCACGGTTGGGTTGTGACAAGGAATTCTTGTGGCCTACTGGGAAAGAGAGACCTGGTATTCTAGGAAATTTAAACTATTTTTATATTAGCGTTAATGTCAGACTGATAATAAGAATAGCTTCCAACACACTTCCGGATGACTTCACCATTGGAGACCTGCTAGAATTGCAATTATCTCTGGCTTGTAGACGAATCATCAAGATTCTAATCAGCTGTACGCATCAGTATAAAGGGAAACATGTTATGAACATGGATGTTCCGCAAAAAACCCGGAATTCACTCCCACATCAAGGCCCAGGCACATGTTCGGTCTCGGCTCAGGGCCGCTGTTTGATCTCCCGGGTTGGTTCTTTGTGCGTATGCTGGGAGGAGGTTGGCTCGTGCAAACGACGGCACGTTGCGTCACATATCGCTCAATGGTAGATTCCACCCCCACCCCCCCCTTTAGATATTGCGTGCAAGCTGATGAGTTACGAGTGAACCGTGTCGGTGAAAATAGAACGAGGAGCTTGCTGTTATTTTCCCATTATACCCAGCTTCTGCTTTAGGGGTGGATGTTTTAATTCTTGGCATGATGTGTGTTGAGGGATTACCCAACTCAAATACTTTGTTTGCATTCTTTGGTTACGCAATGGATTTTGCGATCGAGAGAGATTGCGTAAGGCTCCTGCTACGGCTACTGAGGTATAATATGAATGCCATCAATATAGGCTTATAACATGTTATACACGCAAACGAGAAAACTCATTACAATCTCTTATGATGAGGGCGCACCGAATGTTACGCAATAAACTTACAGTCATTGTTAGTCTGCTGTCGTGTTGTGTCTTTGCGGTCATCTTTTCATCAAAGTCATTTTATTCGGTGAATTGCATGTGATGTTCTTTGAAAATTGTTATGATTGTCAAGCTTGAAGTTTATTTTGAATAAAGATATGTAAATCACAGTTTGATTTACTTTTTGGCTTATCTATATCGGGAACAGCATTAAATCACGCTGAAAAGTTCTATTGTCAAGCATAATTTGTATTGTTTCTCTCCAGCTAATCCACCCAGCTAGATAGAAATATGCTTGATAACCCGTTTAAATAGTTTCTTAATTTTCTTAATTAAAATAAATAATGCAAAGTTGTTGACAAGTTGACAATATTAATATGCAAACAGAAGTTCTTAATATCATAACCGTAGATCCACGAAGTCTACTGGATGCAAGCAATTATGCTGTTCCTAGCTCAATCATTCACTTGTTCATACCTCTTGTATCTATCCTTAATCCACATTTCGCTAATCTATCCAGCTAGATAGAAATATGCTTGATAACCCGTTTACATAGTTTCTCAATTTTATTAATTAAAATAAATAATGCCAAGTTAATGACAAGTTGACAATATTAATATGAAAACAGAAGTTCTTAATATCATAACCGTAGATCCACGAAGTCTACTGGATGCAAGCAATTATGCTGTTCCTAGCTCAATCATTCACTTGTTCATACCTCTTGTATCTATCCAGTCCACATTTCTACCAGGCAATGTGGAAGGAAGCGAAAAATTCAAATTAAAATGTTTCACGCTTCTCTTAATCAGTGATAAACTTTTTGATTCCAGACGGCAGACAAATAACCGTTTTAAACATCTCCCTAGTAACATCCCTCCGACATACCACTCGAAATAAACTCATTCCGGTGAAGTTTAATTGCATTAATGAACATGGCACTTGAAAAAAACCATGCATTGAATCTTGTCGTCACGAGGTAGATTTAAGCAGGAACGGTTCAGCACCCACCTCGCACTTTCAGAAGCACATATATCAACACGAAAGAAACAAACAACCATGATCTAATTATTATAGCTTTATTGCGCTGCAAGAAGCTTGAAATAATAACAGAAGAAACAGTAGCCCACAGTGCTTTGAGATTTTTGGCTTTGAAACTCCGAGTTGGGCGTCCAAGTAGGCCATTTGTAGGAGCAAATGTCGGACTCTAAGCCGTGAGCATAACTAGCAAAGTGGAAACTACTATGGATTTCTCTGCCCATATGTATGACAAAGATAATGAGTAGTGTTTGCTGGCTATAAACGGAGGCATTTTTTTGAACTCGATAAGGTGATGATCATTACCGATGCAAAATCATGCGCTGAACTCAAAATTTTATTCAATTTACTTCTGTTCGCTTCCGTGTAATTATCGGTTTTCTCAACTTTTGAGACAAAATTATTTCACTGGTTAAGCTGAACAAATTATTTCTATGATTTTCAAGTGATTAAGGTTTGGCTATCTTTTACAAATAAACCAAATAATGCAAGATGTACACAGAAAAAAATAATTAATTTTAACAAGCGCGGAAAATTTCCCCTCGTGTAATTCTAAGCCAAAGGAGCGAAAACAATGATATTGTTTGCAATCTTTCATACAACAGGCTTAATTCAGGCGTTATCTGGCTTAGATTTACATGAAATATCCCATTATTTTCTGCCAAATCCAGCATTCCCTTTATGTGCATTAGATAACGCAGAAAATCCAGTGTTTCTTTTTATCTGTGTACAGGAGATTGTCACACGTTATAAAGTTCTGTCCGGTTATAATCCGGAATCACTTATTGTGTTAGGCAAGTGACCGCTGGAAGAATTCTTTAACAGCGGTTTGTTTACCTAAACGCCCACTTTCTGCAGTTTAAATTTCACTGTGTTTCGTGCAGTGAGTCAAAAGTTTGGAGAAAAAAAATCTGCACACTCACGTTGATAATCCAACGTGGTCCACAATAAAAATCGCAAAAAAACATTGAAAATCACCAAATCAACCGTGTATGATGTGCTCAAACGTTTCAGGGAGCGAAAGTAGAACATATGACCGCAAACTGAACCAGAAGGTGTTGAGATCCGTCAGAGCAAACCTTGGACTTTCAGATAATGAAATTGCACAAAAATACGCTGCTGCTCACAGTACCGTTCGAAGAATTCGTTTGCGAGCAGGATATTGTTCTTATCGAGCCAGCAAGGAACCAAACAGAACGTTTAAGCATAGTTTCGTCACCAAAACTCGAGCTCGGAAATTGTACCAGCAGGTTTTGACGAAGTACCAAGGGTGCCTGCTCATCGACGATGAAACCTACGTTGAAATGGATTTCGGGCAGCTTCCTGGCCGAAAATTCCACATGGCGACGGCACGATTTGCCAAAAAACTGATGATTTGGCAAGGGGTATGCAGCTGCGGAGCAAATGACAAGGAAGTACAAGGAAAAATGCCTCAAAAACCGTGTACTACCTTTCATTAAAGCCCATAAAGGTCCCGTGAAGTTTTGGCCAGATTTGGCGAGTTGCCATTACAGCCGGGAAGTCATCCAGTGGTACCGCGATAATAACGTAGATTTCATTGATGAAAACACAAATCTACCAAACTGCCCGCAGTTCCGGCCCATCGAGAGATTTTGGGCAATAATGAAGCGGAAGCTTAAGAAAGTGGAAAACGGCTCGGGACGCGACTTAGATGACCAAAATGTGGAACAAATGTGCCAAGGAAGTTGATTCCGGAGGTGTGCAGCGTTTGATTAGAGGAATAAAAAGGAATGTAAAAATTTTCATTAGAAACGAAGACAAATGATTAAATTTGCTTTCTTTTTGTTAAAATACAGTGAATTACCTTTGTTTAGATGTATTGAACTTATTTTAACGTCAGTCCGTTACCGAGATACAGATTATTTTATTATTCCGGGTTTTAAATGGACATAGCTTTAAGAGGAAACCGTCGATGAATTGCTAAAAAATTATGAGAAAATAATTATAAACTAAAAATAATTTGTTTGGTACAACTAATTTCATGTTATTTTTTATCACTGATGACTGGTGTAAATATGTCTTTAAAGATTTATTTCCTCCATTCTCATATGGATTTTTTCCCGAAAAATCTTGGTGACAAAAGAGATGAGAACGTTTTCACCAACAAATGAAGATGATGGAACGTCTTTATCAAGAATTTTGGGCTGGAACAATGATGGGTGACTTTTGTTGGTTTCTGATTCGAGAAAGAAGTTCGGAACATCGAAGACTAAGTCATTCTATTCTCAACCGTTTTTAATAATACCCGAATATTTTATTTTTTTTCAACTCGGTTTTCAATCCTGATATGCCTCAATCAAATTGATTTATAGAGAAAATAATTTCCCATAAAAACTTTACATGCGATGTTTGGATGCTTACAACGACACTTAGTAAGGAATGTATCGAATATAAGCTATCTTCATACATTTGCGTTGTACGCATGTATTTGTGATGGTTTTTTTATGCTCTGAACACTGCATGCTGTGCGTTTGACTGTCAGCTTTCTTTTGTTTACTTGTTTGTGCGGTTCAAATTCTGCGTTTTCAAAATGTCACGTATTGAAAAGGAAGTGATAATTAAAGTTCTGGACACATGGCTAAGTGAAAAGGGCATTACTATGCGAAAATTGGCGAAGCGGTTTGGAATTCATCATGCGAGTGTTAAAACCATCATTAATTAGTTTTGGGAACACTATTCTTTGGATGAGCTACCAGTAAGAGGCAGAAAACCCGGTTCTTCCAACCCGAAACTGGAGCAGAAAGTGGTATCTCTAATCATGAAGAACAAATCAATGTCAATACGTGATTTGGCCAAAAAAGCAGGAACGAGTATCGAAATGATTCAGCGTATCAAGAGGCGAAACCACCTGAAGACCTACAGGGAGCAGAAAATCTTGAAACAAAGTGCAGAACAAAAGAAGCGTGCAGCAACAAGGGCCCGAAAATTGTATTCGCGTCTTTTGCAGCGTCCGGATGCATGCGTTTTGATGGACGATGACACCTATGTAAAGGAAAACCACTCTCAATGGCTTGCAGAAAAGGGTATAGATTTCGTTGAGAAAAATATCAATCCACCAAATTGCCCTCAGCTTCGACCCATCAAACGTTACTGGGCAATCGTGAAGAGGGTCTTCAAGAAGACTGGTAAAGCAGCTGGGAACAGGAGTTCAAAAAAATCTGGGATCAAGCGTCCAAAAAATGCGATGCATTTGATGAAGAGCATTCCATCCAAAGTTCGAAAATTCGTGAAGGAATAACTTAAACTTCATCCGGTCTTCATTATGTTAAAGTTTAACCTCGTACAATAAATGATACATTTTTTGTATGAATAAAATATCGGTTTTCAACATAATTTGAAAGAAAGTTTGTGGATAGCTTATTTTCGATACACTCCTTAGTGGAGTTCTGAAGCTATTGTATTTCTGCAACATTTTTATGTGTTTTACGAGAATACTTATAAAATTGACAGTTTTCAGCCGATGCCATCCATTAAAGGCTCATTTCCTTTGGTTTTTAATGAAATTTTAGATCTTATTTTAGTTAAATGTTTTTAAAAGTATTATATCATTGAAAATTTTGTAAAATATAAAATTTACATGGAAACTTTGCAGAAACATAAAAAAAAACCATAAATTATCCATTAACTCCAAAGTTAATTTGTAATTCAAGACGTAATGTTTGAATGAATAATATAAAGTTTTTTTAAGCTTCATCTCAATTCAAAAAATGATTTTAATTTGGTGCACTGGATTCAAAGATATTGACATTTTAGTTAACGTAGTTTTGTCTAAATATCAATAAAATCAAAACTTTAGTATAGCTCTATATAGCAAAAGCGGCTCTACTTTAATTTTTCTGACTACGGCATTGAGTTTAGTGCAGAATGATGCATTGAAAATAACGGCCAACCATTAAAGTTCACACTTTATATTTCATTTTGTAAACTAGTGCAATCAGAGATACTTACACAAAATCCACGGGATAAAGAGTGTATAGAAAAGTAGTTGAATATTTGATACATAATTGAGCTTAAACAGCTGGGTCCTCCCTTAGCTCAAACAGTAAAGGCGCAGCTACAAAGCAACACCGTGCTAAAGGTGGCTGGGTTCGATTGCCGGTCTGGTCTAGGAATTTTTCGTTAAGGAAAATTCCCCGACTCCCTGGGCATAGCGTATGATTGTACTTGCCACACAATCATACTAATGCAAAAATGGTAATTGGCATCGAAAGCTCTTAGTTAATAACTGTGGAAGTGCATTAAGAACACTAAGTTGAGAGAAAGAAATAAGCTAAGTGTGAAAGCAATAAGCTTGAAATGCTAAAGAAGAAGAAGAGCTCTTAAACAAGGGCATATTATTTTAGCTAGTATTCTTTTAACGTTTTCTTGACAACGCAATAACCTAAAAAACGGGAGGAAAGTGTCACCAAGATGCAATCAATTATTTGAGGCGATTGATTGTTTACACATTAGAAACAAAATTGTAGTGATTGTTAAAGTACGGAAAATGACTGAAATTATTATTTTGAGCGCTCTCGAATTGCATTAGAAAAAAGGCTAACAACGGCGTGGAAAGGAGACAGAAGCGGCTGTTCCAGAACTGTTGCATACTGAAGTAGTATTTTAAAAGTTTCTTAACTTATTAGACATCAGGATTTCACTGCTTTCTCCATGATTATCTTCATGATCTTCGAATGATCTAATTGAGGCTAAATTGAACCAGCAAACCGAATCATGCAGTCCAGTGGTACTGAAAATAGTCAAACCTTAACTAGAAATTAGGAGAAAAATTAGTATTTTCCATTTATATCAACTACCTTTGCTTATCTTGACAGATACGCGTATTTCGTCTACAATGTGCAGACTTCTTCAGTGTCTCGTACTAATAACTCGACTTGAGTACGAGACACTGAAGAAGTCTGCACATTGTAGACAAAATACGCGTATCTGTCAAGATAAGCAAAGGTAGTTGGGATTAAATGGAAAATACTAATTTTTCTTCTAATTTCTAGTTACAAGTATTCCACTCAACAGCTCAAACCCTCTTGGATTCAGTCAAACTTTATAAACTAACTTTAAACATGTATAAAAAAGTAATTATTTAACAATAAAATCGTGGACCCAACATAAGGGACATATTTCTTTTTATGTTCCTAACTATGGCTTGTTGCCTGGATAACTTAGTAAACATGTTGGTATTGGTAAAACTTTCAATTGTAATGTATGAGATTCGGTTGCATATTTGCCAAATGGCTCATCTATGTAACTTCAAACCAAGTACCAAAGTGAAATTTTATGTGGCTAAAGCGAATACTGCTGACAATGCCTAAAATCCGAAGTAAACTATTTTTGTATAAAATTTACATGTCAGGTATCTTCTGCATTTTGATAGTTGGCAGCTTATACTATATGAATCTCAATTAGATTTGGTTTAAGGACATAATATCAAGATGTTAGGGATCTGGAAATGTAAGTTTGAGATTCTTCATACTAATTCCCATACAAACTTTGAATAGCGTGTGAAAAGCCAAATTAAAACCAAATGTGTTCAAATGTTTTGGGGACTATCAGGACCCAAATTGGCGTCGATTAGGCTTAGGGGAGCAAAAATTTCGAAATTTGCATCAGCCTAATGAGTAAACATTGTGTTTTTATCCAGCATATCCTTGTTATGCTGCTGAAGCAATCTGATATGTTTTTCTTTCAGACAGTACAAAGCTCTGATGCCCGACAAACGATATATGATAAATGAGGTATAGGGTAAATGCTCCTATAGTTGCGGTAGTACCAATAGTTGCGCTATCGCAAATAAATTATTTATTTGATTGACTAGAATGGGTTTTCACTTACTATATATTGAATGATATGTTAAGCAAAAACATCTATGCATGTTTTTCCAATTAACCGATTACGGAAAACACAGATTATTTAATTATTCTATACTTTAGAACCGTAGTCAAAATTACAGTTCTCACTATGTAAAATTTATAGTCTGCCTTGAAGTTTTTATCCGATTATTACAAAACCATTACAGATTTCTTTAATTACTATATCCATACGCACTTACTACTATGGGTAGAACTATTTAGAACATAAAATTCACTGATTATTGATGATAGTATTAATAAATCTATGCCTCCACTATTGGAACACAAAACGCAATGCGATCCTGTAGTTGCGGTATATCTTACTCCATATTGGCTGCACTGCATTCTCGCAGTGTCAAATTTGCTCGTCACTTCTTCAGCATTCGTTTACCACTTAATTGTGTACGGTTTGCATTCTTATTTTTCGCCCTGTTTTTGGCATAACAAACTTGTGAATGTGAGTCAACTGATAATATAGTTATTAGCGGACTGGGGAATCGGAAAAGCGCTAAAGGATGGATGGATGCCTCCAATTGTACGTTCGGAAGGTTTTCTATCCCTTTCTTTTGTCGATGGGCATTCGCCACACAAGGCACCAGATGTAGCTGGCTTGTACCTGGATTTAGAAATAGTACTTGTTGTATTGTACCCCAATACCACCAGGATCACGCAGCCTGCCGATGTGGCCAATTTTAAACCTTTTAAAAACTACTGTAAATCACACTCAACGGAAACGCGACGCGAGTACGGACACAACACTTATAGTTCTTACAAACGAAAAAGGACTTCAAAATTTACCTTTTTATCCGACCGGTTTCGAGCATGATGCAGCTCATCGACGGGGAGATGTCCAACTGATGACACAAAAGTAAAATTGCTTCGTACTTAGCACAGTACAACGTCGAAGAGGTGGGAGGGGGGGTTTGTTGGGTTGGATCTATTTGATTTGCCGTTTCGTCAAGTGGAAAAGAGACGAAGCCATAGGAGCTTCGTCCTCGTTCATCAGCGGCTGCTCAGCGGTGGCGATGTACATGGATTCCCAGGCATTCAGGTGGGAAACCTTTCACGCACTTTAATTTTCGCATGATCCCAATCTATTCTGTGATCTGATCCGGTAGAGTGTGCTGCTACACTTTGACTCATTGGGCCTTTCGTTATCAACGGCGTTTCTATGTTCCTCAAGCGGACTTTAAATTTTCGGCGGGTTTGACCAATGTACACCGCCGGGCAATTTTTACACGGGATTTCATAAATACCCGACATTTCGTCCTTCGGAACCTTATCTTTGAGGGCACATAGAATGTCTTTCAGCGTGTTGTTGCTTTTGTGAGACCGCCTGAAAACCATGATCCTTCATAATGTTCTGAATGGCGTTAGTAACCTTAGGGTAGAACGGTAAACTAATCCTTTGGTTCTCGGATTTTTCTGGCTCAAGTGTAGTCGCGTCTTGTCGATGTTTTTTGCGTTCGTGTTTTCCGGATGATTTTGTTGACAAATTCTTTATCATACCCATTCAGTTCAGCGGCCTCGTGGATTTTCGCCCTTTCAGCTTCCGAACTCTTCCTTTTCCATTGGTATGCTAAAGAGCCGGTGTGCCATTGAGTGAAAAGCGGCTTGTTTTTGGGAACCGTAATGGTTCGAATTAGAGTGATGTAGCGGTCGGTGGATGTCGGTTTTCGGTAAATCCCAAACTTCAGGGTATCGTCGTCTTTTCTGGTAATTGACAAGTCGAGAAATGGAAGTTTTCCATCAGTCTCTCGCTCGACCGTGAACTTAATCGACCTATGTTGGGAATTCAGCAGATCAATTATTTGCGGCAGGTAGCGCTCCTTCACTATCGCAAAATGTCGTCGACGTAACGCCACCAGACCCGGGGAAGAGTTTTTCTTTTCGAGTTCTACTTCCAAATCACTCATGAAAACGTCAGCCAAGAGTGGTGACAACTTGCTGCCCATGCTGAGTCCGAACGTTTGCTCGTAGCACTTACCTGGAACATGAAGTAGTTTTGGTTCATGCATATTTCAGCTACGGTAAGATAATGCTTCGATGCAGTGTGGTGGAGCTCGACTCTTTCCAAATGCTTACGCAGACTGCAAAGTGCATCACCCACCGGCACGTTTGGAAACAGCGCAGTGACGTCGAAAGACACGAGAATTCTCGCCCGCCGCATTTCGGTACCTCTTGCTTTGTCGACCAGCTCTACGGAATTTTTAACACTTTTTCCGTGCTTCATGGGTACTTCTTCATTTCATCCACCAACCAGGCAGCCATTTTCTCAGTTGGAGTGCAAATATTGGATGAAATGGGTCGCATTGCCAACGGGTTTTTGTGGATTTTCGGCAAGCAGTAAAGTGACGCCACCTTTGAGTTCGGAACGTGAAATTTTCTTTCGAGTCTGTCTTCCCCCATCAAACGTGCAATTTTCTGCCGTGTGCGGTTTGTTTCTCGATCATTGCATTAAGAGGGTCTTTCGGCTTTCCGTTCTTATACTTGATCTCCTGTAAATCACTTCGATATGGTGTTGCAGGCTGCTATGAAACGAGGAATCGTGACAAATAGCATTACAAATGGACAGCATTGACTATAGCAAGTGCATTGCAAAGTTGGCTGGATATACTCCTCATCCAAATACACCTCAGAAGCAAAGTGCTCACAATGTTATTCCTCCGCGTACGAAGAAACACAAATTTGTGAAACTAACAGGACGCATTCTCCATGTATTCTGGACTCTGTCATCATCCCGTGCAAGACTTTTGAGCTTGTCTTGAAGAACATAGGAGATAAACGCTTGGATAACGAGCATCGAAGAATTGAGCGATTATGAAGTTGTAATCAGGAACATTTACGAAAAACTTATTAAGTCATTTCACTCCTCGGTATCATTGATGAAATCGAGTAATTTTGAAGCGAAGTATTCAATGTAAATTAATTTTGAATCTTGTGTTAATTATTCTACCGTTGATCTTCAAGTTCCTTGATGGACATTACTAACGAACAAGCAGGAGTGAAAAGGAAGATGAGCATATCAGGAGTCCTTAAATGTTCTGAGACTCCGAAAAGAAAACGTGACCATCGCAATTATAGGCGAAAATTCTTCCCTGTGCTAACAGCTGGTGAACGAATGGATGAGATTCGCCAAATCGAGGAAGAGAAACAGAACGCCATTCATCAGAGAAAGGAAAAGGCTGAGAAGCGTGCCGAAAAGAAAATGAAAAATGAACAACTGAAGGCAGAAACCCGTGAGTTGATAAAGAATTAGGCTGAGAAACGTGCAGAGGAGAAAATGGAAACTGAGAAGTTAAAAGCAGTAATGCGTGAACGAAGGCTTAAGGAATCCGCCATCAGGAAGCAGGAGCGTGTGAGTTTGCGAAAGGAAAAGCGAGCAAATGCTACAGCAAATAAACGACAGTAAATTAAAAAAGTTAATTTGTTCAAGAACTTTAATCTTACTAGTGTTTCAAAAACTTCAATTCTTTGAACTATAATTTGCACAATACTTCACGAAATGATTAAATATACTTGACAAAATTAAAAAAAAAAACATTCCTGATATTCCCCACACTAATTTGTCCTAATCACCTTTCACTCAAATCAGCCATTCTTAAGCAAACCTAACTAACCGTATTTTGACTCAGATTGGAACATCAATAAATGACGTATCATTTTTTGATTTTTTTTAGTTTGCCCTCCCCCTTGTTTGTTATTTTACTGTGCATAATACACGGTGACATGTCTTGCACATAGGCTGATGCAAAAGTATTGCCAGTTAGATAGAAATTGGGCATTACTTGACAAGCGAGTATGGATCTATCCTGCCGTTCAACGCATGCCCTGAAAATTAATTTTCGTTTATATTACGAAATCGAAGGTAGGACTAACAAATCTATTCTTTGTTTTCTGCAACGCAACTGATGTATACTTTTTAAGAAGCTACCTTCGTATTTAATGCCACACGCACAACTGTCAAAAGCACGAAGCATTTGTTGACACAGAAAGAACAATTGTTCATTCTCCGAAAACAATACAAAAAGCTACGAGTAATATGTTAACAATAAAAAGGAAACGTTTGTCTGGTGGTTGCAGTGACAGATCTACTTTATTGGTTCAAAATATAATTGAAAAAAAAAGCACAACCACGCCGAGACTGGTTCAGCGCTTTGTTTTCTAATGTTTCTGACATGGGGTTCGATCCTATATATTTAGGAAGCGCTATTATTGAGTTCGTGGTTGATCACACTAAACCATGTGGACTCGTGAGAAGCAAACTAATTATTGTACAATCTACTTGCATTACTATTTTGGGATAAATTAATGATTCCCGCCATCCCAGCAGCAACACCAACTTTTAAGAGTACGATCGAAGGGAAGCAGCAATTGGCTGGTCTACACGAAATTCATGTTGTACATTGTACAAAAAAGGTGTAATGATAGCATTTTATTAGATGGAAAGCATCTTGAATGTTTCATACATTACACGAGACATTGGTTCTATGCACAAAATCCATGTTTACGAAACGAGTGAAAGCTAATTTACTAAAATAAATTTTCAGTGTGACTGTCCCACGTTCCATACAGATGGCATTGGACGTTGGACAGTTATGCGTATAATTTCAGTATATGTTGTATATAACGGTGGAAATACTGCATTGTACTGCTCATACATTAGTTTATTTTTATTAACCGCAACTATAGGAACACCCATATGCAGCTACAGGCACACTATCGCAACTATAGGAACAAAACCAAGCAAAAGGTTTTCAGCTAGTGCATCCACTAAGAGGCTTTAATTAACAAATTTAATGTTTTGAAACAATAAAAGAGCATTTATTTGACTAGAAAATATTAAAAATGTCATCAATGTGCATCTTATTTTGCTAAAAACATTGAAAACCCTAAACTTATTGTGATTAGATCCTCCACTATTGGGTCATTTACCCTACTAGGTTAGTCAAATAGTTGTGCAAGGGGAAATGAAACTGATTTTTGCAGTGAAATTTGCTTGTTTTCGCGGTTGGGCACCTTTTCAACTTGGTACGCTTTTAGTCGTTGCCTCTGCTTCACTTTTTGTACGCATGATTTTGACTTCCCAAGTTTTCGAGTCACATTTCACACTGAAAGATTGGGATTTTTCTTAATAATGGCTACCAAATTCTTGTCCACTTGATGGTAGCATACTTTTCGATTTGTTCCACTTTCAGCCTTCCGATCCACAGTCGAGCGCTGATCAAATAGTATGCAAACACAAAACACGGTCCTTTTTGGTAGTTTAAGTTTCTTGCTCAGATCGCGTACCTAATAATTCAGATTTTACTGCCATTCATACAAAATGCGTTTGCACACTTCCATTTGATTTGACGTCATTTTACTGAATGTAACAAGAATGTTAGCATGTTGTACCACAAAATAAAGGGAAGAGTTTCTGCTATCATATAAATTAAACGTTTCAGCGCTACGTGAAACAATACAACATCTACACTGAAAGAAAAGCGTCTGGAATTTAACGTGGACAGGCTTGAAGTGCTGCGACTTTGAAGCTTTAAGAAAAGTACTGTAAAGCAACCATTATTGGACTTTTAAGCCTTATTGATTAATGAATAATATGTGTTTTTATGTGAACCAATTTACTTTTAGTCAGCCTTTGAAATGTTTCAAAGACAGACTTACCACGAGCTCTCTTTTCTCATTTATGATTACCACAAGTCTGAAACCAATGAAAACTCAAATTAAAGTGCAACACAACTTTGTCATTTGAATACACATTAAAAATGTGCCATCATCTCTGTGATCAAGCCACTAAAACTAGCACATGCTTTAAACACTGACAGGAATTACCACTCACTCCTGTAGTTTTCCAAGCCATTAATGACAAGTAATTGTGTGACACCACATCAAATTGTTCGTCAAGTGCCTGCAGAAATCCAGCCTCAGTGTTCAGGTTTTCAGGATTAAAGCACGGTTCTACCAGAAAATCATTGAACAGAACGTGATTGTTGTTACGGAAACCGATATGGGTCATACGTACATGCTGTAGAAGAAACAATTTTCTCCAGATCCCATTTAAAATTGTCCATGGGTAATGTTCTGTCCATAGCTACAGACACTGTTCCATGAGATCTGTAATGTAGCGATTGGAAAGCCCGAGATGTGTCACAACACGCGAATCACACAATGTCAGATTTAGAATTTTCCGTTTGATCAGTTTTAATGAACGCCTCGCGACATTATGATTGCGAGAGATTATTCCATATCGATCCGGAGAAGAGGTTCAAATAGATGTGCACTGATGTATGATGCTGGACAAGCAGTGGGGTACGAGAGGGGAGTGATTTATTTGAAATAGGTAACACAGGTGAACAGTTCTTTGTTTTTGTGTAGAACAAGCAGCCAACGCATTGAAAGATATTGAAGCAGATGTTTTATATAAACGAAGTGTATGTTAGTAAATTTGGTTCTTGTTTATTTTAAATAATAGCGAGATTTTCTGATATGGTACCAAAATTCTTAACGAACAAGGGGTAATTAGTTTATAGTTGAAAAATGAATAAACCATCGCAGGCAGTTGAAATGACTAATTCAAAACTTGCAACGCACACAAGTAGTACGCAAATCAATTTTCATGAGAGGTGAGATATTAATACATAGCTAAAAGCCCATCAATAGTCACAAATCAACGTACTAAATGTCACTTTTATCACCGGATAGAAGTAACACTTAACCGTAATCAACATTGAGCTACCAAGACAGCAATGGCCGACTGAATCAATATCGCTGTTATAAGGCATGGTTTCGCGGTTTTTGCCATCATCATCAGCGCAACGGCGTCGTACATTTGAGCAGATCGATACGTTCAGCGCTGGAAGTCATCAAAGATATAATATTGTACCATAAAAAGGTTTGTTATGGCAGTGACAATGGCATGACACAAATAAATAAGTTTCAGCTTGACCTCCGGCTGTGCAGCATGAGGCTGCAACAGAATGTCTTCTATGACTAGGTGTTATGGCTTGGATGCGTGCATGTCCTTCAGAACGGCCTAAATAAAGAGTCAGTTGTTTGAGAAATGGCAGTGAAGATTTATTTTAACTCACCCAAGCTGAATTACCAACATGATCATCCAGCCGCAGCCCCAGGGAAAAGTATTGTCCATAAAGGCACCAATGACAGCGTGCCACCGTCCGTTTGATTTGATGCTTCCTGGAAAACAGAGTGGCAAGCTCTTTCACGCTCGATGATGGGAAAAATAAATATCATGTAATAATGATTATTACTACTATTAATATTGATATGTTAATTGCAGTGTTAAATATATAGAAGCAGCAACAATAATGGGTAGCATTGCAAGAGATAGCCTGGAATTATCGCTCATTTGACTAGGTTGCTCCGTTGAGTCACACATCGATCAGATGTTTAGATATTTTTTCAAATATTCCATGTAAAATTTGAAACACCAGAATGTTCATAGTGCGTTTTTTTGTCAAAATGACTCTTCACGAAAGATAATAATATATGATGTCTTTTTTCACATATGTGTGGATTATAAATATTTCGTGCTGGTTTTTGATTGTTATTACCATACTTTTGTTTATATTAGCGACACTATACATTCGTATTAGATTAATAATTAATAGTTTTTTTTCAATTTTTCTTCAGTTTTTATTTTAAAACAAAAAACTGTTTTCATGTGGAAATCTCAACTGATTTTGTTCAAAAATAAATTAATTACAAAAATAATATATTTGACTGTGATGTTGATTAATTACAAAGTTGACCCCAAATTTTGATGTTTCATTATTAAAGGCACTACACATACTGGAAGGATTTTTTTGTAGATTATGTGGCTGTCATTTTAATGACTTATTGGTTTTACTTTATCAAAAGAACCTTCCCCCGTCCAAAACCCCTCCATAAATTTTACGCTATCATAGTATTTTTCTGAGTTTATTATACATAGACAGGGATTCTTCTGAACTTTGCAGTATTCAGTGGTTTCGAAAATGATTTATTTTACTAGCAAAACCTGGAAAAATTTTTTCACTGATCAAATTCTTTCCAAACGAGGTGATGGGAAAGGTAATAACGGTTATTCCTGCATGAGTGTGTGTCATCAAAGTATGATGCGAACGGTACGGAAGACGGTGTGTACCATATTTTACATAGTCATGAGTAATGAACACATGTGTCAAAACAATTATTTTTGTACAGACCATTTTCAGAAGTAGCATCATTTATTTTTTAAAATTATAAGATTCTCTCGATCTTCTGCGTTTCTTTGTTGGGTCAAAAATTTTCTCCTATTTCAGATGAAATTTCATGAACTTTTTACAGCCACTCCTTCATTTGACTTTAAAAATAAACAAAAAATAAACTATATAAAACACTTTTAAATCTTTCGCTATGGAATTTTGAGCAAATTCTTTAATTCTCACTTCATGAACTCATCTTTTTCGAGACAGGTGCTCGACACTGAAGAATTCTGTAAGTAGCAGACGAAGATAGTGCCTATGGCCCAAAAGACAGTCACAATGGAATTAAAAGGAACTTTCGCTCGAGAATACTAGCGAAAATTCTAAAAAGTGTTTAATTTTTCAATTCAATTTTCTTATTTCTTTAAAAAGTGATCAAATGAAGTGTTAAATTTTTAAATTCTCCTTAGTTTCCCAATCACAATCGTTCTACCATCAGATGCCCAAAAAAGTTTTTTTTAAACAGTGTTCAGTGTTAAAAGTGTATGAGTCACCTCCTTATTTTCTTCGAAATTCAAATTTAAGAACCCAACCTTACCTTCCAGAAACATTTGCTAAAAGTTTTGACTTTCTATAATTCTCAAAGTCCCATTCTGAGCTACGAAGAAAGTTTCTGCAAAACTTTGGGAAATTACTCTCCAGAATTTCTTGGAAAATCTTCTTAAATTGTAAGAAGTTTCATCCTGAACTTCTGAGCAGTTCTTTTTGAACTTCCAAGATTTTCTCTTCTGAGCTTTGGGGAGTATTCTCCTGAACTTCTGGAAATTTTTTTCCTGTTTTTTCTGGATTTCCTGAATTTTGAAAATTCTCATTTTAAAATGCTGTTATATGTCGATTCAAACTCGCAGGGAAGCTTTTAAGAACTTCCTGGTAGCCCAACTTAATTTTTGGTCTCTTCAAACTTGAGAAGTTCTTCGGAGATTTCTTCACTGATTTTGAGAAAATCCTTCGATCCTACAGGTAGTGCCCTGTTTGGTGAGTCTTTCCAATTCGCAAGTTTTTCCTAACCTTTACTTTCCAAACTTCTGGATTGTCCCATCCAGAACTGTGAGGAAAACTTTATTGAAACTTTGGAAAGCTGTCTCCCAAATTTCAGAAATTTATTCATGAAGCTCTCGGACTTGGAAGTTTTCCAGAACTTAGGGGAACTTTGTCTGTGGGTCTATTGGGACACCCAGGCTTAAATTAGAGAGAAGCACCAATGCTCCTGAAAATTTCATTCTGTTCTTTCTCAAGAATTGTGAGAAATCCTTATTCTGAAATTTTGGAAATGTTCTACATTGAGTTATGGAAAGCTAGTTCACAGTCTCTGGGAAGTTCCATTTGACTTTGAGAAATTTCTACTGAACTTCTGGGAAGTTATTTCCTGAACTTTGAGAGGTTCTTTCATCACCTCTATAACGCACGTCCTGAGGATTGTTTTTTCTGATTTTTTGAGAAATTATAGTGGTGCTCTTCCGGTAGTTCCTGTCTGAAACTTAGAGTTTTTCTGAACTCTGGAAGTTCAATCTTATTTTTGGGAAGAACTCCAAAACCTCTGAGAAGTTCCAAACATCAGCGAAGTCCTCTCCTACAGTTTTTCCTGAAGCTCTGATAGTCCTCGCTCTGATTCTGGGGAAGTTTGTCCCGAAATTCTGGTAAGCATGATCTTAAACTTCGGTAATGTTTGTCCTGAGTTTTTGAAGGTCTCTTGCTTGAACTGCTGTTCTCAATTCTTCTCGGAGAAGTTTCTGTCTGACCACCGAGAAGTTTTTTTCGAACTTCTGGAAATTATCTTCCTGAACCTCCAAGTCTACTTCTAAACTCCGATGCCTCAAATGCTGGGTCGTTCCTCATTCTTTTAGGAATCTAGGACTATGTCAAGGGTATATTTCTAAATCCCTAGTTCAAGAGATTTTAAGATTTATTTCAATAGCTCCCTAACTTTTCTGCCAGATCTGTTCCTGAGTACAACCGACTGGGATTTAGAGCATATGTTAGATCAGAAAATAATAGTATTTAAACGAGAAAATAAATCCGCCTCAAGGCGAAATAATTCTGTTGCTACAATATACTACCAAGTTTACAAGCATTAGTTGCGTTGTCATTCGCCAAAAGTCTTCTAGCGATGCCCATATTAATTTAATCAGTTTGTTTTTTTAAATAGAATTAGACATGTTTGAAAAATTTGATATATCTTTCTATCAACATAACCTAGAGTGGACAGCAATTTTCAAGTGCCAGAAGATGTGAGAAGAAAGTTTTGATATATATATATATATATATATATATATATATATATATATATATATATATATATATATATATATATATATATATATATATATATATATATATATTTTATCATTATAGAGGTTTAAACGCTACGTTCATTCGCCTTTGAAATGTTTTAAATATATCTTGTCGTAGAGCTTCACACTTTTTAAGAATTCTCAAAGCTTAATATCTTCTTCTTTTTCATTCCTGACGTAATGCTTTGGTCATTATTAATTCCAACTTCTTCACGAATATGATCATATTTTCTGCATTGGAATAATATATGCTCAATCCTAATTCGGTTTTACATACTTCACAATCCTGAGAAATATTTTCGTCGAATGAATGCGCTGTTAATACAGGCGTGACCTATTCTTAGTCTAGTTAATACAGTTGCTCGTGACGATCTTCCTATCTACCCATTTTCCGTCGATACCTTACATCTTTTTAGAAACGTTGGACGATGGATATCCCAGTCATTTGGTATTTATCTTGGTAGAGGCATCCACCCAATTGAGAACATCGGCCGGGGATAACGTTTTATTCGCCGGCAGAGTTTTCCACGATCTGCAGCGCGATCAGCAGCTTCTGTTTCCGGTAATTCCTGAGTGTCCAGGAATCCAGCAAAAGATAATATTTTTACCGGCAGTTGCTTGTTCGAGTTCATGTAAACGGGCGCCTGACTTTATAAGAGCGGCGATACAGCAATATTGTATTCAATGGCGC
>JASCZW010014344.1:0-23160 GCA_034211315.2 Aedes japonicus
AGGACGTTGAGCGGGTTTGCCGACTTGGGTACCACATCGATATTCAGCCGCTCCATCTCCTCCAACGATCGCTTCGAGTGGTGGTGCCCGACGCCGGGTCCTGCCAGAACACCGCGTCTTTGCCCTTATGGTATTTCTTGATAAACAACGCAACTTCACAGCGGAGGCATTTCGTACTATGAATTTCCCCGTTCACGGCCCGGTCCGGAAGCGAAAGAAGAGCGGCTTTGACATCCCCTTCTCGCTGATTGTCAGCCACAGCAGCACCTTATTGGGGAGCTTTGGTGTGTAAAGAAATGGAACTTCACCTCAGAGCTCCCATCCTTCGTGGGGAAGTGCAATATAGAGTGCCGCGCCCAGTCGTTGCCATCCAAGGGTGAGATATATCTTGTCGTCCATCACCACCGCCACCTCGCGATTCACCGCCGCTGCGTCATTGCCTGCAGCTCCAAAACCAGTGGACGCGACTCCTCTTTCTCTACATGCTATGTTCGTGTTGCCAGGTACGCTTTCACTGTTTGGCCGGCTGAACTGACCTCCCGGCCACGCGCACGCAGCTATGTAGAAACTTTTTCCTCGGTCTTCCTCTTCAGCATCGCCTGAGCTTCTTGTCGCTTAGGTCGTCGGCCGTCCGAACCTGGGCTTTGTTTCGATGACCTGATTGTTGTCCAATAGTGCCAAGATGTTGTAGATGCCGGAACGGGCGTATCCGGCGTCCGAAGTAAGTGCCGCACGATGTCCGTTGTTCAACGCGGCGAGGTGCCGTTCTTTGAACACGCACACTTCTGAACGGAGTGGCATTACTGTTTTTGCCATCACGGTGAGAGTTTGACTGACAGAGTTGTCAAATTTATCTCTGCTGACTCATGGGTTACTATGATCTTATGCTTTTATAAATTCAAATGTCATATGATATAAGCATATATCTTATAACTTATATCTATGTAATGTAACCGCTGCTTTGGTGAATTTTTTTACGAATCATTGAATGGATTATCCTGAGAATTGCTAATCCGAATCAGATCACTATATATTAGGGCTGAACCAACGGACACTAGCCTAATTTTTTTAAATGTTTGAATTATTATTTACAGCTTTGCCAATTACAGTATTATCCATGTAATACAGCATAGCAATCAAACTAATCGTTTTGGTCTTGCAATTTTCCTTAACAATCAATATCATTTTCACTCAGTTCCTTTTGCTACTTAGACCAAACGGCATTATTATATTTTAATCGACACTTTTCCTTGAAACGCTTCAGTGGAACGGTCCGGCACATAATACCAAAATTCTGAAAAAAGCGAACAAGAAAGACGCCTCAAATAATGCAGAGCATTGAATCATATCATAATTGAAGTTTTTTCACCAATTAATTCTGTACAAAACGTTATGGCCAAGGAAGGGTGTAGAAAACGGCGGTCCAGTTTTGTTGGCGTTAATTTGCTTCAAACTGTAATATAAATTAAATTAAATATATACATTTTAATCTAAATTTTTGGTTACTCACAAATCGGTAGCCTTTGTGTTACACACATACACCCTAGAATTTAACCTTTCTTATTAGTGACAATTCAATCTATTTCATTTAATGGTTAGATAATTTTCCTATTTTTCATTTCATGATCAAACGGACTGGACCCTTACTGAGCTGATTTCTTTTTTTTACACAATTGCCACTGTGTATCAAGAGTAAATAGTAAAAGTAAAACCCGGAAACACCTACTGACAGGTTGTCCCGCACGAAATGACATCTGTCATTGCGTTCTGCAGCGACGCTTTGACACCTGATGCACTCGCACCATAGACGTCGATGGAAGGGTTTGCTAGCTTACCGGTTTCTGCACCAACAGTCTCCTCCGGGTTTGATCCGGAGTCCTCCGAAGTCTCACTGTAGTCTCTAAGGTCAAGCAGCGCTAACTGTGGCACCGGTCGCACCTAAGTTTTCGTCCCCATCTGCACAACCGCCTGTCGGTGTCGGCCATCCGGGATTGGGACAGTACGGACGATCCTTCCGCGTTCCCATCCATTTCGCTTCGTCGTACAGCTACCAGCTTCTAGGGTCCCGACTTCCTGTGCCTCCCGGAAGACAAATGACCTCGTTCCAATGAGCCAGTGACTGCCACTTCCGAAGAAATGCGTGCAGCAATCTTGTATCGCTATTCGTTCGAACTGGTAATAGAATTTAACCTTTTTCCTCCTAGGATCGGCTACATCGTGCAACGGCCTACGCTCTCCGGTTTTTACACAATTCCGGTTTTACACAAGCTGAACTCCAAGCAGCAGAAGTAGCTATTATCAGGTTGGTGCAACGGAAATCCTACCCAGATGAGGTCGCCGCTCTGTCAAGTGAATCACAGAACCAGTTTGGACCAGATAATCGGGAAATACAGTTCCATATACAGACTAATATCGATGCTGAACGAAAACGGCGCACTGCTGGAGCACGGTCAAATTGGTGCGGTTGAAGACGTCAGGTACGAAGTGCGTCATCCCATCATCCTACCGAGGAAACATCATGTGACGGAGCTCCTGGTGTACCGCTATCATTAACGCTACCTCTACGGTAATGCGGAAACTGTAGTTAACGAAGTCCGACAGCTATATAGTATCCCGAGGCTTCGTCTAGTAGTCAATAAGATGAGTCGTGACTGCACTACCTGTAAGATCCGTCGAGCTAGACCAGCGATTCTACCGATGGCACCACTACCAACTGCGCGCCTTGCCCACCACGAACGACCGTTTAGCTATATTGGGTTGGACAACTTTGGTCCGCTGCTGGCGAAGATAGAAAGAACCAATGTCAAACGCTGGATCACACTATTCACGTACCTGACGGTATGCGCCGTCCACCTGGAAGTAGCCTAAGGATCGCCTGCTGAATTATTCAGCGACAACGGGACGAATTTCCAGGAGACCGATCGAGTGCTGCGATATCAAACAAGCCAGGGACTATCATCGACCTTCACCACCACCAACATCAAGTGGAACTTTATTCCGTCGGGAGCACCACATATGGGTGGAGCGTGGGAACGTTTAGTTCAATCAGTGAAGGCAGCCATGAAGGAATAATATTCGGAGGGAAAGTTTGACGACGAGGAGCTGCAGACGCTGGTCATGGAGGCTGAAAGATTGGTAAACTCAAGGCCTCTGAAGTAGTTGCCACTTGAAGCGGAGGGGTCAAAAGCGATTACGCCGCAACGCACAGTGGCACAATTCTGAAAAAAGACGGTCAAAAACATTTTCACCCTTTTGTCATCATTTTATCGAGTCGGTGTCTTCAAAAAAATTGCTCAAAATGTTATTCCGCATCTTTTGAAAAAACACGCCTAATCTTTCATAAGGGCCTAACTACACTTTCATATTATAACTTTTTCCAGCAACGAGATAACGGGTTGTCGTCTTGAACAAAGTTGTAGAGTAAGTAATTTTAAGGAAAGTTGCCGAAGATACTAAGTTTCTAGAGCCTAAAGTTAAAGAGATATAAATGGTTTTCTTTCAGCACCACCTAAAAACTGGTTTTTTTTAGATAATTAGTACTTTGTTCCAATTTGAGGATTTCAATATGTTCTAAGAAACTGTAGAAATTTTCGAAATAAACATTTTTGTTGAACACAACAAAGCTCTTTGATGACCACATTTTGATATATGGTGATTGAAGTGTCTGTGTGACGTCATAATCAACCGCCTCAAAAAGGGTGGGCGGGTCCTGGCGGAGTCTAAAACAGATTGTATTTGAAAGATTATCTTATGAAAAACTATTCCTGAAATTTTCAGCGTTGGGTACTGAAGGGTACCTAGTAAAACGTCAGTTTGAAATAGTACAGGTTATTAGCCAATTTATATTTCACATGTAACGTAATGTTCAAGAATCTAAAAAAATATATATGCGGGTCCTGGCGGGATCTTAAATTAATTTTATTTGGAAGAGTATCTTATGAACTAGTAATACTAGGTACTAAAGGCTACCTAGTGAATCCTTATTTTGAAATGGTATGAATAGCAGCAGTATGTGCCGTAATGCTCAACAAACTTGAAGAAAGCTGGGCAGGTGCTGGCATGGTCTCAAACCGATTAGATTTGAAAGATTATCTAATGAACTAGTACTTCTGAAATTTTCAGCGTTTGATACTGAAGGTTACTCAGAAAAATCTTTGTACCAGTTTTAAGGTAGTGCTGAAAGAAAACCGTTTATATCTCTTTAACGTTAGGCTTTAGAAACTTAGTGTCTTCAGCAACTGTTATTATCTGCTCTACAACTTTGTCGAAGATGACAACCTGGAATCTCGGTGCTGGAAAAAGTTAGAATTTGAAAGTGTAGTTAAACCCTTATGAAATTTTAGGCGTGTTTTTTCAAAAGATGCGGAATAACATTTTGAGCCACTCTTCTGAAGACACCTACTCGAAAAATGATGACAAAAGGGTGAAAATGTTTTTGACCGTCTTTTTCAGAATTGTGCCACAGTGCAACGCTTTCAACTGCTGAGCTCAAACGGGATGAAACAACGTGGAGAGGGAACAATAGCAGCAGTTCAAGCACAGTCTGGAGAACTAGTCCGCCGACAAGTCCTGGCGAGATCGTGGGAGCTAAATCTCCGGAGGACTCCAGCTCACACCCGGAGAGACTGTTGGATCAGAAGCCAGTAAGCTGGCAACCCTGACACCGATGTCTATGCTACGAGGGCATCAGATGTCAAAGCGTCGCTACTGAACGCAAAGACACCTGATACCCTTCCAGCATAGGCATCGGTGTCAGGGTTGCCAGCTTGCTGGCTTCTGCGCCAACAGTTATAATAAAGTGAATAGACCAAAGATTTTGCAAAACGAAGGAAGAATTGCGGAAGAAATTATCACTAGATGTCACCACGAAGAAGTCAGAAAGAATAGCAGATCCGTCAGGAAGACGAGTAAATTGGAGGAAATAAAAAAGCACGGATGGAAAGGGAAGATAATAAGTGAAGAAAACCTAGTGGATGGACGAAAACAACCAATGGCTGAACAAAATAAGAGACGCTGAAAAATTAAAAAAAAAAACGAGAGAAAAAGTGATGCGTGAGGAAGACTCAAATTGAATAAATGCAGTTACAGAACAAGAAAAGTGGATCTAATACATAAGCATTTATTTGCGAGAAACTCTGAACATGAAAGGGTACGCTTGAATCACAACAGCAGAGGGAAAATATAATTTCTGGAAAGATTGTCTTAGCAAGAAAATGTAGGATTGCAATAATAAGGAACAGATGTTAACAAAATTAAGTAGCTGCCAAAAATGTACGATCACTCATAAGTAAAATGTGCCGAACCAAACAAAAGAAGTTGGAAATAGAGAAGAGAAAAGCTTATGATTAAAAATAGAACAGAGTAATAAGTGTTAAACAGAGAAATAAGAGAAGAAACTGGATGGAAGAAAACAGAATAAGGCAATTGAGGGTAGAGAAAAACTCTAGTTATTACTGGTTCTCATAAACAAAATTACTATTAATTACTTTTAACTTAAGATTTCATTTTTACCCAAATTATACCTAAAACAAACAACGTAAGGAAATGATATAAGGCAACGTTTAGCAAGCAGGTTAAAAAAGTCTTCTAATTAATATAACTGAATTATTTTTTTCGATTAAAAATAAAACTTTTAGCTATTTAAATAAAACAACCAGGATAGTTTTGCAGTTGGAGACTAATTATCGCATTCTAATTCTATAAGTTCAGGTCATATTATTATTTGCAACTCTAGAGATCTGTTCTTGAAATACAGTTGAAAGATCGCTATCACTCGCTGGACCGAGGTAATCTGTACCGTTAACATGTTTATATGGTGGTAAAACGATCGAATCTACAAACACAATTAGTTTAACATGATAGAAAGGTTTTGTTTGATCATGGATTCAAGTGTACTCATGGTTCAATACGATTAGGCCCTGAACTTGTTACAATGTGATAACTGGGCTGTACTTTTTATGTTAATGATCACTTGTATTCACAATTTATCCGCACATGTGCTGATTGACTCATTTGCACATGAGTGTGTACAAACATAGATCTTTTAATGCATAATTTGAATTAATAATGCTGATTTCGATGTTTGATTAAAAAACGACAACTTTGAGGTTAGGTTCAACAAAAAGTTTTCTTCAATATGTGGGTTTTAGGACAATTTTCCATAACAAAATGCACGTCTCATACACGCTGATTGCTATTTTCCTGGTGCATCTTCTGTTTGAATAGAATTATCAATTCAAATTTTTCAGTCGCGTGCATTTGATCAGCTATGGAGCTGTGGAGAGCAATTTTTTTTTCAACTTCAGCTAGAACAGCTGTCAGCATTTCACGTATAGTGCAAACTTATGACCAACAGCAACACCACCGAGCAGCACGTTGCTGTCAGAGAACGTTTTCAACGTACGCTTGGAAATCGGATCCCGCAGCTGCTGTGCCATGAGGAATTAAATTTTGCACAGGCATTTGTTCTGAGCAATTCAAAATTGTTGGTTAGAAGGGTGAGCGATCGCGGTAAGGTGGGGTTGGAACCATCGAAACGCAAGGAGGACACGGTGTCTCAGGAAGAGTATTTTGTTTAGCAAAATTGAAAAAAAAATGATTACAATGAAATGCTCATAAACTATTGGGAGCTACGAATCAAACCTTACATATGATGGAAGCGTTTAATATTTTGATTGGTATGGTAGTATTTCCATGAATGTTATTTTATTAGAGTCACCGTGTAGCAAAAAAAAAAAATGTTTTGCTGATGAGAAGGAAATTACTAAAGTTACGAACGGTGGCGACGACGACGTCGGCGACGTTTTCCATGACCTAGACAATGAATATTGTATTGAGTGCGAAGCATAAGACCGCACTTGTGCGAATATATATTGCTATTATTTGTGGGTTTATGTTGGAAGTGCGCGTGCTTGCGTTTCTGTGTGAAATCAATGAGTTGAACGAACGAGAAATGTTTGGATGTGTTGATAGATTTTACCGACGCATGACGAATGGCATGTTTTGAATTGTTACGTTTTCGTTGAGAGTAGCACATTTTAAACAAGTGTCGAAGCTCAAAGTTCATGATTTTTTGTTGGTAGTGGCAAAAACCTTTTCATCAAAAATGGTTCTGAAGATGTATCTAATACAATTTTGGCAAGTACAATCATACCCTATATGGCCAGGGAATCGAGAAATTTTCTTTTTAACGAAAAATTCCTAGACCAATCCGGAGATCGAACCCAGCCACCTCCAGAATGGTGTTGCTTTGTAGCCGCCCGTTTACCGACTGAGCTAATAGAGGACTTTACCTATACGTTATAGAGAATAGTCAAAAGCTGTTACTGAGAGATTCTTAACCTTTTTATTGAGAGATTCACAACTTTGGAGATTTATAATTTTGTATATGAGGAAAATGAGAGAATATGGAATTACAATAAACTGCAGAGTTTTTCTCATTCATCTATTTGCATTTTCATTTAATAAAAGAAACCCGAATTAATCCACCGATGGTGAGACTGAACCCTTCTTACACTTCAAAAGAATTACGAACTTAAATGCGGCCAATATGGCACAGGATACATATTTTCATCAGAAATTCCAAGAAGATCCAGGAATATTCGATATGTCATTTATAAAATGTCAACCCTGAACATATTGTTTATCTAATTGATTAAAATATTGACATTAAAAGTGTTTGACGACCTATTGAACAAAAGAAGAAATTGCACAAATATTAGAAATTTCGTAAATTTATTCCACAGAATGAATGATTAGACAATCCGTCAATTTTGATTAGATGCGTCAATTTTGATTATCATTATGGATTCAAGATGCTTAGTAAGTACATGTTCATTGTAAATTGGGTAGTTAAAGTAAATGGACACTTTGTGTAATTTTCGAATATCCTGCTCTAATTCGCGAGGCTGTGGCTAGTCCGGCTATACAACGCCTCAGATGCGACACAATAGAATGCAAGCGGCATCGATGGGTGTGAGTGGAATTGTTCAGATTTGAACGTCAACGAGTGTATTTTCATTTCACACTTCGTTGGTCTCGTGCTCTCAGGTATTGTTTTGGTCATATCTGAAGAATTAGCCCATTTCCCATTATCCCAAATTTTGACCAGTTATTTGAGCATTTAATAATTTTGATTTGGTGCTAACAAAACTTAAATCGCTACATAAATAGCTCAGTATGTAATCGGAGACTAAACTGTTTGATTACTATTATAATAGGCCGTCAAGTACTGCTTCGTTCATATCTTCGAAACAAAATGCCCCAAAGAAAAAAAAAATCAATAGTCAATTGAATCGTTCTATGGGAATGTTGTAGCTTTCATTACCGTCAACAGAACCGAAATAGGTTTACAAATGGCTGAGAAACCGATGTGACATTATTTGTAACGCACATACATATACACAGACATGTGCCCAGTTCGCCCAGCTGAGTCGAATGGTATATGACACTCGGCCATCTTGGCCTGTGATAAAAAGTCGAGTTTTCAAGCGATCTTAAGAAAGGTATTATATATATATATATATATATATATATATATATATATATATATATATATATATATATATATATATATATATATATATATATATATATATACAGCAATTCCATGAAAAAAAGTTATACGATCTCTCAGAATTTTATAATATTCGGTAGGATTGTTCAACATTGAAAAATATTAGACCCGTATTTTTTATTTCGTTATTAGACTGGACCTTTCTGCGTTAGACTGGTCCAAAAATCGTGATTTTTCAAAATCTTCAATTTTCAAAAATTTATAACTCCTAAACCGTTTAACCGATTTTAGTCATTTTTGGCCATTGTATTGGTATTTTTTGAATTTCCAAGCAAAAATACGAAACCTTTGAATATATCAATTTTTGTATGAAAAAAATACAAAACAAATAGTTTTTCTTGAATTTGACTGCGAGGGGCCTCAACGACTCCTTGTTTTAGTATTTTTAAATGAAAGAACATTCAATTTTACATAACATATCAAAAATTGGAGATGTTCTGCCTGTCGTTTTGGAGATACAATTTTTTAAATAATAAATCATTACTCTTCATTTTATACATCACCCGCCTGTAGAAACGATGAAGATGCATGGTAGATTACCATGCGTCTCCATCCAATCAAACCTATGACTAATGAAATCTATGAGTAGGTCACAGAATGTCAAGTAAATATTATATAATAAATAATATTTACTTGACATAATTATATAATATTATAGCAACTAAGACTAATGAGACTTTAGGTAGATATTGACAATTTGATTACCTAACATTCTTTTCGTTACACAGAGGGGCATTGGTATTATTATTTAAAAGAAGAACCGTTGATACGTATTGACTACCTACTGTAGATGTAGAATGTTTATCGACCTGTGAGATTGAATTGAATTGTTTCTCGGCTGTAGCGATCAGGTCTACTCGCTGACGGGAGGGAGTAGAGTGGAATTTCTAAAGCGGAGAAGCAGCAGAGTGAACAACATCTCTTTCATTTCATACTCGTCGCTCGCTTGCGTTATCTGTTATTCTGTTGCTTTCTCGCTTTAGAAATTCCGCTCTACTCGCTCCCGTCTGGCAAATAGACCTGATCGCTACAGCCGAGAAACAATTCAATACCTATTGTAGTCTAGGCTGCAGTTCACTTCACTTGATCGTAGGTACAATATAAACATCATATAAAACACGGAAATTTATGTAAGAAGTTACCAGTTGAAAACAAAGTATCATATCAGAACAGTTATATCAAAGAATATCGTAAAATGAAACGTAAGTGTTCAATTTGTAGTGTTTGGGTGTTGAGTTCGTGTTCCAGAAAAATCAACGCAAAATTGTACGACCATGCTGTGGAAAAAAGGTTAAAATTGATGAGAGTAGCTCTTTCATTTGTCAAAGTTGCTACAAGAAATTGTATAAGCACATTGATACCATGACCGAAGAACCCATTACAGGACCATCCAGTATAGGCACTACAGGTATGTTATATAAAAGTTCATATAATTCTGTTTTAATTTGAATTCTTCTCTTGCAATTGTTACTGGAACATTTTTATTTTTACATTCTTTTAGAATCGTGCAGAAGCAACCAGTCACGAAACGATTGCCCTTGCAGGACCGTCCGGCATTGTTCCTTTTCCCTACCAAAGTAAATAATAAAATAGAAATTATTTGCATGATTTCCAATCAATCAATTTTTAATCAATAATTTGTTATATTTATTTACAGGCTCATTGGAAACAACCAGCTATGAATCGATCGGTACCACCAATAACACGTTTTTGTCTGACGATAATGAAATGCTAACACAGCTTAAGGATAAATTTAAGGAAACAAAAGATAGCAATGAGCGGTATAGGATTTTAACCACACTGCCCAAAAGTTGGTCTACATATAGGATTATGCAAGAGTTTGATGTTTCCCAATATATGGCCAACCAAGTGAAAGTATTACAACAACAGGAGGGAATAATGTCAGTGCCTAAAAGAGGATTAGTAGAGCTTCGTTAGGAGAGGAAACGCTAATGCGTGTTCGTAATTTTTATAATAGCGACGATATAAGTCGTGTGTGCCGGGAAAAAGGGATTATTTGATATCCAACAATGAAGAAGGTAGGATCTACATACAAAGAAGGTTAGTTTTATGCAATTTGCAAGAGGCGTACTCCATATTTAAAAATACTCATCCTGATATTAAGATTGGATTTTCGATGTTCGCCAGTAACCGTCCAAAACACTGCATTTTGGCAGGAACAAGTGGCACGCATACGGTGTGCGTTTGCATTTACCACCAAAACGTTAAATTGATTTTTAAAACACTCCAAAGTAAACAATTACTTCCAGATGGTGTTCAGTCCTACCATGATATGTTTTCAAAAATAATTTGTCAAAATCCAAATGAGCATTGCTGGCAGCAATGTTGCGAAAATTGTCCGGGAATGCAAATTTTGGCGGTAGAACTTATGACCATTCTTAATAACGGTCACGTTGAATCATTACAATTTAAACAATGGCGTCAAGCAGAAAGATGCAGTTTGGACTTAGTTGAAATGGACACACAAGAATTTATTGATACTTTTTAGAAAAATTACTCAATTTATTGCCACATAACTTTACAGCTGAGCGACAGGCAAACTATTTAAAACACGTGAAAAACAATTTAAAAGCTACTGAGTGTATCATAATCTGTGATTTTTCGGAGAATTATTCATTCGTTGTGCAGGATGCAGTTCAAGGCTTTCATTGGGCAAACGCTCAATGTACTATTCACCCTTAGTGCTATTTATTTTAAAGATGAAGAATCAAATGATTTGAAGTTTACCAGTTTTATTGCAATTGCTGATTTCACTAAACATAATCATGTCGCAGTGCGTCTTTTTTGACTCAATGCATAGCGTTCATAAAAAGTAAGTTATCAGGTTTAGAGAAAATTTATTTCTTCTCAGATGGATCTGGAAGCCAATACAAAAATAAAATGACCGCTTTTAATTTGTGCAACATGCAAAAGATTTTGGCATAGATGCCGAGTGGAATTTTTTCGCTACTTGTCATGGAAAGGGCCCTTGTGATGCTTTGGGAGGCGTATTGAAACGAAATGCTGCGAAAGCCAGTTTGCAAGATCATCACATAACAACGGCCGAAGAACTTTATTCATGGGCTATTTCTCAGCCAGACTCGAAAATACACTATCAATTTTTTTCGGAATCCGACTATAATAAAATGGAAAGAAAATTAAAAAATCGTTACACACGTGTGAAGCAAATTTCAGGGACTCAGTCATTCCATAGTTTTAAGCCTCAAAACGAAGAGTATATTATTGTGAAACAAAATTCATTTTCAACGGAAGAAAAATGTATAAAATTGTTATGAAAAAAACTTAATAAATAAAAATAAATGTATAAAAGTGTTTTTCTTATTTTTTAACATGTTCATCATGTCGCGCGGCTTTAAAGTGTTTTTTTCTTGGAACTTACACTAAGCAAAAATATTTGAAATTTTAAAGCCTTATTTATTTGAAAAGGTAATCGTCAAAAAATAGCAATTGGTCTGTGTGGTTAACGGAAAGCCTTAAAGACTGATTCGAATGTTATACTAAGTTTGTAAGTAACTCATAGATTTCATTAGTCATAGGTTTGATTGGATGGAGACGCATGGTAATCTACCATGCATCTTCATCGTTTCTACAGCGGGTGATGTATAAAATGAAGAGTAATGATTTATTATTTAAATAATTGTATCTCCAAAACGACACGCAGAACATCTCCAATTTTTGATATGTTATGTAAAATTGAATGTTCTTTCATTTAAAAATACTAAAACAAGGAGTCGTTGAGGCCCCTCGCAGTCAAATTCAAGAAAAAGTATTTGTTTTGTATTTTTTTCATACAAAAATTGATATATTCAAAGGTTTCGTATTTTTGCTTGAAAATTCAAAAAAAATACCAATACAATGACTAAAAATGACTAAAATCGGTTAAACGGTTTAGGAGTTATAAATTTTTGAAAATTGAAGATTTTGAAAAATCACGATTTTTTGGACCAGTCTAACGCAGAAAGGTCCAGTCTAATAACGAAATAAAAAAAATACGGGTCTAATATTTTTCGATGTTGAACAATCCTAACGAATATTATAAAATTCTGAGAGATTGTATAATCTTTTTCATGGAATTGCTGTATATATATATATATATATATATATATATATATATATATATATATATTTATATATATATATATATATATATATATATATATATATATTTATATATATATATACATATATATATATACATATATATATATATATATATATATATATATATATATATATATATATATATATATATATATATATATATATATATATATATATATATATATATATATATATATATATATATATATATATATACATATATATATATATATATATATATATATATATATATATATATATATATATATATATATATATATATATATATATACAGCGACTCCACGGGAAAAGAATAGAGTTTATTTACAGGCTCATTGGAAACAACCAGCTATGAATCGATCGGTACCACCAATAACACGTTTTTGTCTGACGATAATGAAATGCTAACACAGCTTAAGGATAAATTTAAGGAAACAAAAGATAGCAATGAGCGGTATAGGATTTTAACCACACTGCCCAAAAGTTGGTCTACATATAGGATTATGCAAGAGTTTGATGTTTCCCAATATATGGCCAACCAAGTAGAAAGTATTACAACAACAGGAGGGAATAATGTCAGTGCCTAAAAGAGGATTAGTAGAGCTTCGTTAGGAGAGGAAACGCTAATGCGTGTTCGTAATTTTTATAATAGCGACGATATAAGTCGTGTGTGCCCGGGAAAAAGGGATTATTTGATATCCAACAATGAAGAAGGTAGGATCTACATACAAAGAAGGTTAGTTTTATGCAATTTGCAAGAGGCGTACTCCATATTTAAAAATACTCATCCTGATATTAAGATTGGATTTTCGATGTTCGCCAGTAACCGTCCAAAACACTGCATTTTGGCAGGAACAAGTGGCACGCATACGGTGTGCGTTTGCATTTACCACCAAAACGTTAAATTGATTTTTAAAACACTCCAAAGTAAACAATTACTTCCAGATGGTGTTCAGTCCTACCATGATATGTTTTCAAAAATAATTTGTCAAAATTCAAATGAGCATTGCTGGCAGCAATGTTGCGAAAATTGTCCGGGAATGCAAATTTTTGGCGGTAGAACTTATGACCATTCTTAATAACGGTCACGTTGAATCATTACAATTTAAACAATGGCGTCAAGCAGAAAGATGCAGTTTGGACTTAGTTGAAATGGACACACAAGAACTTATTGATACTTTTTAGAAAAATTACTCAATTTATTGCCACATAACTTTACAGCTGAGCGACAGGCAAACTATTTAAAACACGTGAAAAACAATTTAAAAGCTACTGAGTGTATCATAATCTGTGATTTTCGGAGAATTATTCATTCGTTGTGCAGGATGCAGTTCAAGGCTTTCATTGGGCAAACGCTCAATGTACTATTCACCCTTGTGCTATTTATTTTAAAGATGAAGAATCAAATGATTTGAAGTTTACCAGTTTTATTGCAATTGCTGATTTCACTAAACATAATCATGTCAGCAGTGCGTCTTTTTTGACTCAATGCATAGCGTTCATAAAAAGTAAGTTATAAGGTTTAGAGAAAATTTATTTCTTCTCAGATGGATCTGGAAGGCAATACAAAAATAAAATGACCGCTTTTAATTTGTGCAACATGCAAAAGATTTTGGCATAGATGCCGAGTGGAATTTTTCGCTACTTGTCGCGGAAAGGGCCCTTGTGATGCTTTGGGAGGCGTATTGAAACGAAATGCTGCGAAAGCCAGTTTGCAAGATCATCACATAACAACGGCCGAAGAACTTTATCCATGGGCTATTTCTCAGCCAGACTCGAAAATACACTATCAATTTTTTCGGAATCCGACTATAATAAAATGGAAAGAAAATTAAAAAATCGTTACACACGTGTGAAGCAAATTTCAGGGACTCAGTCATTCCATAGTTTTAAGCCTCAAAACGAAGAGTATATTATTGTGAAACAAAATTCATTTTCAACGGAAGAAAAATGTATAAAATTGTTATGAAAAAACTTAATAAATAAAAATAAATGTATAAAAGTGTTTTTCTTATTTTTTAACATGTTCATCATGTCGCGCGGCTTTAAAGTGTTTTTTTCTTGGAACTTACACTAAGCAAAAATATTTGAAATTTTAAAGCCTTATTTATTTGAAAAGGTAATCGTCAAAAAATAGCAATTGGTCTGTGTGGTTAACGGAAAGCCTTAAAGACTGATTCGAATGTTATACTAAGTTTGTAAGTAACTCATAGATTTCATTAGTCATAGGTTTGATTGGATGGAGACGCATGGTAATCTACCATGCATCTTCATCGTTTCTACAGGCGGGTGATGTATAAAATGAAGAGTAATGATTTATTATTTAAAAAATTGTATCTCCAAAACGACACGCAGAACATCTCCAATTTTTTGATATGTTATGTAAAATTGAATGCTCTTTCATTTAAAAATTGTAACCGTCCAAAACACTGCATTTTGGCCGTTGTAACCGTCCAAAACACTGCATTTTGGCAGGAACAAGTGGCACGCATACGGTGTGCGTTTGCATTTACCACCAAAACGTTAAATTGATTTTTAAAACACTCCAAAGTAAACAATTACTTCCAGATGGTGTTCAGTCCTACCATGATATGTTTTCAAAAATAATTTGTCAAAATCCAAATGAGCATTGCTGGCAGCAATGTTGCGAAAATTGTCCGGGAATGCAAATTTTGGCGGTAGAACTTATGACCATTCTTAATAACGGTCACGTTGAATCATTACAATTTAAACAATGGCGTCAAGCAGACAGATGCAGTTTGGACTTAGTTGAAATGGACACACAAGAACTTATTGATACTTTTTTAGAAAAATTACTCAATTTATTGCCACATAACTTTACAGCTGAGCGACAGGCAAACTATTTAAAACACGTGAAAAACAATTTAAAAGCTACTGAGTGTATCATAATCTGTGATTTTTCGGAGAATTATTCATTCGTTGTGCAGGATGCAGTTCAAGGCTTTCATTGGGCAAACGCTCAATGTACTATTCACCCTTGTGCTATTTATTTTAAAGATGAAGAATCAAATGATTTGAAGTTTACCAGTTTTATTGCAATTGCTGATTTCACTAAACATAATCATGTCGCAGTGCGTCTTTTTTTGACTCAATGCATAGCGTTCATAAAAAGTAAGTTATCAGGTTTAGAGAAAATTTATTTCTTCTCAGATGGATCTGGAAGGCAATACAAAAATAAAATGACCGCTTTTAATTTGTGCAACATGCAAAAGATTTTGGCATAGATGCCGAGTGGAATTTTTCGCTACTTGTCATGGAAAGGGCCCTTGTGATGCTTTGGGAGGCGTATTGAAACGAAGTGCTGCGAAAGCCAGTTTGCAAGATCATCACATAACAACGGCCGAAAGAACTTTTATTCATGGGCTATTTCTCAGCCAGACTCGAAAATACACTATCAATTTTTTTCGGAATCCGACTATAATAAAATGGAAAGAAAATTAAAAAATCGTTACACACGTGTGAAGCAAATTTCAGGGACTCAGTCATTCCATAGTTTTAAGCCTCAAAACGAAGAGTATATTATTGTGAAACAAAATTCATTTTCAACGGAAGAAAAATGTATAAAATTGTTATGAAAAAAACTTAATAAATAAAAATAAATGTATAAAAGTGTTTTTCTTATTTTTTAACATGTTCATCATGTCGCGCGGCTTTAAAGTGTTTTTTCTTGGAACTTACACTAAGCAAAAATATTTGAAATTTTAAAGCCTTATTTATTTGAAAAGGTAATCGTCAAAAAATAGCAATTGGTCTGTGTGGTTAACGGAAAGCCTTAAAGACTGATTCGAATGTTATACTAAGTTTGTAAGTAACTCATAGATTTCATTAGTCATAGGTTTGATTGGATGGAGACGCATGGTAATCTACCATGCATCTTCATCGTTTCTACAGGCGGGTGATGTATAAAATGAAGAGTAATGATTTATTATTTAAAAAATTGTATCTCCAAAACGACACGCAGAACATCTCCAATTTTTGATATGTTATGTAAAATTGAATGCTCTTTCATTTAAAAATACTAAAACAAGGAGTCGTTGAGGTCCCTCGCAGTCAAATTCAAGAAAAAGTATTTGTTTTGTATTTTTTCATACAAAAATTGATATATTCAAAGGTTTCGTATTTTTGCTTGGAAATTCAAAAAAATACCAATACAATGGCCAAAAATGACTAAAATCGGTTAAACGGTTTAGGAGTTATAAATTTTTGAAAATTGAAGATTTTGAAAAATCACGATTTTTTGGACCAGTCTAACGCAGAAAGGTCCAGTCTAATAACGAAATAAAAAAATACGGGTCTAATATTTTTCGATGTTAGAACAATCCTACCGAATATTATAAAATTCTGAGAGATTGTATAACTTTTTTCATGGAATTGTTGTATATATATATATATATATATATATATATATATATATATATATATATATATATATATATATATATATATATATATATATATATATATATATATATATATATATATATATATATATATATATCATTGCCCAGTGAACAAGCGAACGGTACAGTTCGTTCGGTCCGCTTTCCGTTGCTTTGGAAGCTTTTAACGAGTGTTTACAGTCTTCAGTATCAGTTTTTCTAAATCGCCAGTGAAATCGTCGCGAGTGAAATCAGTCTTGGTTTACTGAAGAAGAGAACATTGTGTGATAAGTGGTGCAACAACGTCATTGATTGCAATTAGCAATATTGCCACGATCGAGAAGCCATATTGTCCAGCATCTATACGGCACGCATACCAGCAGCCCATCGAGTGTAGCGTGTATTCTTCCATCCACCAACTACCACCGACCAGCAACATCATCGTCATCGTTTAGCTCCACGCTTAGACGGTACACGCGGTCACTCATCGTCGCTCGGCAGCAGCAGCACACATTCGTCGCCCAGCTGCAGTAGATCCGTGATACATATAAGAGAAGTTTTTAGTAGTATATAAGATAAACGATTTTCATCGTAGTGTGTGTGTGAGTGTGGAGAGTGATTGATAGTGTGTGTGAGAGTGTATTTAGTTTTAGTTTTTGTTTAGGTTTAGTTTGTTTATCTGTGATTGATTGTAGATAATTACGTTAGTGGTTGAGCGTGATAAGCTCCACAAGCGAGCCATGGATGATTTATCGCAAGATGAATCATCTATGGCACTGAAATGATGAGGTAGCTCATAGAGTTACCAGATCACGTGCTTATCCAGATAGTTCAACTGGTCCATGGGTTGTTTATTTTCAGCCCAAATCGAAACCTCTAAATGTTTGTCAGATTTCTGATGATCTGACTGAAGCGATTCTCGGCCGTGACCGAGATGACTAAAGTCAGACCCAATAAACTCTGGTCGTTGTGTCCAATCTCAAGCAAGCTAATCGAGATTGCTGTCTCCCAGCTCTTTACTCTAGAATATAGAGTGTATATCCCAGCTCGGGGTATTGAAATTGAAGGTGTGGTCTCCGAAACGAGTCTGACCCCTGAGATCCTGCTGAAGCGGGGGTTGGTCGATTTAAGAACCCTCTGCTTCCCCCAGTTAAGATACTTGATGTTCGCCAACTTGGCACAGTGTCGACCAACAAGGGCGAAAAAAGTTTACACCGTCAGACTCGTTTCGCGTAACCTTCTCTGGCTCAGCTCCTCCTCAATACGTCGAGTTGGGAAAACTTCGACTACCTGTGCGATTGTTTGTACCTCGGGTCATGATCTGCCAGAAAATGCCAGCAGATGGGACATACGACCTCCCATTGCGGCAATAAGGCGCGCTGCTCCAACTGTGGGGAGAAACATGAGGATGGCGCGTGCGCAGACAGCACACCTAAAATGCGCTTTCTGCAAAGGAACTCCTCCTCATGCTCTCTCATCGTGCCCGGCGTACAAACAACGCGGGGAACAATTAGAACGCTCGCTGAAACAGCGTTCCAGGCAATCTTTTGCTGAAATGGTTAAAAAAGCCTCACCATCACCCGATGCCAATACAAATCCCTTTGCTCCTCTGTCAGATGACGGAGTCTGACTTTGATTCGGCTGAAGAGGGAACGTCGTTCACTTTTCCGGAAGGTGCTTCAAGGAAGCGAAGACGCGTCCGCCCACGGAAAGTTGTTGAAAAAGAAGCCCGAGACCAGCTTGCCCATTTCAAAAGAGGTGGAAAAAAGGAAAACACACCCTCCTCGGTTTCCGTAGTACCAACTACACCCAGGACTTTCCATCTCTCCCGGGGACATCCAAAACCCCTGAAGCCCCAATTTTAAGAACAAAAGCCCCTCCTCTAGTGGGCTGTTCTCATTTGATGACATTGCCGAAGGTATCTTTAAGTACCTCGAAATTTCTGACCCTCTCAAAAGCATTGTTTTGGCAATGCTTCCAACAGTGAAGACTTTTTGAAGCAATTGACAATTAAGTGGCCCATCCTTGCAGCTATCATCTCCTTCGATGGATAATTTTCCAAATGAGGTCGGGGATTTGATCACTGTTCTACAGTGGAATTGTCGAAGTTTGATTCCTAAATTGGAATCATTCAAATTTTTAGCTCACACTACCGGTTGTGATGCATTCGCTCTTTGTGAAACATGGCTCTCTTCCGAAATCAATCTTCCGTTTCATGATTTCAATATTATTCGTCTTGATCGTGAGGATTCGCGTGGAGGGGGAGTACTTTGGGGATCAAAAAGTGCTACTCCTTCTATAGAGTGAATTTTCCTCATATTCCAGGTGTTGAAGTTGTCGCATGTCAGGCTGTTATTAAAAATAAAAGCCTTTGCATTGCTTCTGTATATATTCCTCCTAGAGCCTCGATAAACCGAAAACAACTCTCAGATATTTGTTCGGTCCTTCCTTCTCCACGGTTGGTCATGGGGAGATTTCAACTCTCACGGTACAGGCTGGGGAGAACTGTACGATGACAACCGATCTTCCTTGATATATGACCTCTGTGACAACTTCAATATGACAGTTCTCAACAATGGAGAAGTAACACGTTTGGCTGGTACATCCTCAGTTGGCAGTAGATTAGACCTCACACTTTGTTCGAATTCATTATCGTTGGATTGCAGCATGGAATGTGATTCAAGATCCCCACGGTAGTGATCACTTGCCCATAAAAATTTCGGTTGCCACCGAGTTCAATCCGTCGAAATCTGGTTAACGTCACGTATGATCTTACCCGTCACATCGATTGGACAAAGTTTAGGACAGCAGTAGATGAAGCCGTAACGACGGTAGAAAGGCTTTCACCGCTGGAAGAGTATAACTTCCTCTCCAACCTGATCTTAGACAGCGCGCTTCAAGCTCAAACTCGACCAGTTCCAGGGACGTCATCTCGCAGGAAACCTCCTTCTCCATGGTGGGATCAGCAATGCACCGAGGTTTACCGTAAAAAGTCCGACGCGTTTAAAGTTTTCCGTAGACGTGGAACACCTGAGCACTTCGAAGTATACACGGCTCTCGAACGCGAACTTAAGAGCCTCATCAAGGCCAAGAAACGTGCGGTTACTGGCGAACATTTGTGGAACGGGCTATCGCGCGAAACGTCGATGAGTACTCTTGGAACACGGCGCGAAGGTTGCGTAACCGAACTACGAACAACGAGAGCGAGGAGTACTCGGACCAATGGATCCTCAAGTTCGCGCGAAAAAGTTTGTCCAGATTCTGTGCCGGCACGGATGATTCCTCGCGAAAACACGAATTCGATAGATGAGATTGGCCAACCCTTTTCAATGGTAGAGTTCTCTCTCGCACTCCTTTCGTGTGGCAATACGGCTCCAGGGGCTGATAGGATCAAGTTCAACTTGCTTAAGAACCTCCCAGACGTCGCGAAAGAGGCGCATGTTGAACTTGTTTAATCAGTTTCTGGAACTCAACATTGTACCGGATGATTGGAGACGGGTGAGAGTTATTGCCATTCAAAAACCTGGTAAGCCCGCGTCCGACCACAACTCCTATCGACCCATCGCGATGTTATCTTGTATTCGAAAGTTGTTGGAGAAAATGATCCTTTTCCGTCTGGACAAATGGGTTGAGACGAACAACCTGCTGTTCAGATACTCAATATGGTTTCCGTAGGGGTAAGGGAACGAACGACTGTCTCAGTGTTGCTGTCCACAGATATTCAGTTAGCTTTTGCCAAAAAAGAGCAAATGGCTTCTGTATTCTTGGACATAAAGGGGCTTTTGATTCAGTATCTGTTGAAGTTCTTTCAGATAAACTCCACGCTTGTGGCTTTTCACCATTAATGAACAATTTTTGTACAATTTGCTGTCAGAGAAACATATGAGCTTCTCTCATGGAACCTCTACAGCTTCATCGATTTAGCTACATGGGTCTCCCAGGGACCGCGTTTGAGCCCCCCTTTGTATAATTTTTATGTCAAAGACATTGACGGTTGTCTAAGTGACAATTGTACGTGTGAGACAACTTGCAGATGACGGCGTAGTGTTCGTCACGGGACCCAATGGGGTCGATCTGCAAGGACCCTTACAGGATACCTTAGACAATTTGTCTACTTGGGCTCTCAGAGCTAGGTATCGAATTCTCTACGGAGAAAACTGAGTTGGTAGTTTTTTCAAGGAAGCATAATCCAGCACAAATCGAAGCTTCAAATTTGGGGTAAGCCGATAACTCATTCTATGTCATTTAAATATCTTGGGGTCTGTCTCGATTCAAAGTGCACCTGGAGATCCCATATTGTAGTGTAGAAGCGAAAATGCCAGCCAAGGATCCAACTTTTCTGCACAATTACCGGAACCTGGTGGGAGCTCATCCACAAGATCTTCTAACGTTGTACCGGACAACGATTTTGTCGGTTATGGAATACGGCAGGTTTTTGTTTCAGTCAGCGGCTCGGTCGCACTTCATTAAACTGGAACTGTATTCAATATCGGTGTCTTCGATATCGCGTTAGGTTGCGCACTCGACTCACATCCATGAGTCTTGAAGTGCTGGCTGGCATGTTGCCACCTCGGATCGGTTTACAGAATTATCTCTCCGGCTCCTCACCAGGTGTGAAGTTATGAACCCCGGAGGTGATCGAAAATTTTGAGAAGCTCCTCGAGTTGAATCCTCAAACTCGCTTCATGACCTTGTACCATTTGTACATAACACAGGATGTCAGCCCTTCGCCGAACATTTCCAATCGTGTTTGCTTCTCCGATTTCGACAATTCGGTTCATTTTGATTTATCCATGAAGCAGAGCTTGTGGAATCCCGAGCATCATCGTCCTATGATTGCTCGGTGATATTTAGCGCAAAGTTTGGCCGATGTTGATTCCACTAAATCGTTCTTCACTGACGGATCTTTGATAGAGCAGCCAGCAGGTTTTGGTATATTGAATGAAATTTGTGCGCCAACCCAAACTTCAAGCTCCTTGTTCCGTATATGTCGCCGAATTAGCGGCAATACATCTTACGCCAAAAATGCTGCTGCCTCATTAACACCGGATCAGTACTTCATTTTTACGGATAGTCTCAGTTCTATGGGAGGCTATTCGCTCATTGAGCCGGTTATGGGCGCTCCTCGTGGCTTCTCATGAAAATACAGGAGCTCTAGGTGCTTTATCTTCGCGTTATTTTATCATCACCTTTGATGGGTCCCATCTCATTGTTCAATTCCGCAAATGAGAAAGCGGACTCGCTTGTAAAGGTGGGTGCTATGGAAGGCGATATTTGTTATCGCACAAATCGCCTTCAACGAATGTTTTTCCTATTTTTCGTCAACAGTCACTCGTCAGCTGGCAGTATAAATGGAGTAAAGGAGATTGGGGGCGATGGCAACATTCTATCATCCCCAAAGGTGTCGAAGCAATCTTGGTTTAGCGGGATGGATGTGGGTCGAGACTTCATTCGTGTCATGTCTCGCCTGTGTCAAATCATTAGTCTTTGAACGTCATTTATACCGGGTCGGGCTGAGCGACAGCAATCTCTGTGAGTGGACAAGGTTATCAGGACGCAGATCACGTTATTTGGTCTTGTGCTGAGCATCACGGCTCTCATCGAGGCTCGCGCGATTCCCTTGGCTCGAGGTAGACAACCCAATGTGCCAAGTCGAGATATTTTGGCTGTACGTGATTTGGAGTACATGAAATTCATTTATGTGTTTTTGACTAACATTAGCATTTAGATTGTAGTTAGTTTAACATGTATGTTTAGTATAGTTTTTTTTCTGTGTTCGTGTGTTTTTTTTTTCTTTCAAAAATGTTCGATTAAAAAGAAAACCAAAAGTTGTATAGTTATAAGTTGTTTCAATAATTTAGAATTTAAATTTAATGTGTTATGTAAACCATACTTTAAATTCCCACCCTCTTCCCATCCGTAATTTGTAATTCCTATTAACCTCGAGACGGCCGCGAGTAATCGGCTCTATCCTCCTAACTTTAGTTTTAAGATAAATGATGTATAAAAGTATGAAAATTTGCCTCCAAAGTTTATTCGATTGAGCCTGTACAAATAAATGAT
>JASCZW010014345.1:0-23157 GCA_034211315.2 Aedes japonicus
GCAACAACAACTCTAATGGGAATAATAAATTGGGCGGTTCTCACAAAAAAAACGACCTTCAATTTTCCATAACGATTTGGTGGACAGTAACTGTTCATTATTGATCGTTATTCTTTTACATAGCGCAATGGTATTTATTCATAAAAGGAAGCGACCACAGCTATTTCCTGAATTATTCAAGGATTGTATTATTCTGTGTCTTCTAAGTTCTTCAAAATGTCCAGAAGTTAAGATCTTAATGGTCTCTAAAGGTGATTCGATACGCATGTTCCCAACTTACGAAATACTGTTGTACTTGGAGCAATATTAAAATAGTTCTTTATTTCTTGAAGTCTTATTACAGAATGAATCATTGGCAGTTAGTTAGTTAAAATGATCTTTATTTCTTTTGTTTGTTGATGGTTTTAACATATTCTTAATTTAAGTGATACAGTTTTGGCTTTTCATCTTTGGTTTCGCGTATGAAATAAAAATTTGTTATAAATTCCAAGTCTTATCAGATTTGTTTATCGATTTACCACCTTGGTGGCATTGGTTTGTTCTGAATTTAAAAAAGAAACTACCTAAAACTACTATGTACAGCCTACAACTACTTAAACTACTATGTACAACTAAGCTACTATCAAGGTTGCGGATTATCTCAAGCATTCTTCATTCAGCACGTTTGCTCTTCGTCACAGAGTCGAAGCAGCAGTGAACATACATTCAAACCATCGAGCCCGATCGGTCATGCAAACGGAGTATCATCGGTTATTTTTTCGTCTCTTCCATTTTCTTCGCCATTCGCTGTGTTACCACTTGACATATTTAAGCTTAGGGCACTCACTCTCAATATTCTTTTTGCACGATTCATAGAAGCAATACTCGGATGCGATGCAGTTCGGTAGCGATCATCTAATAATATATTCTTCATGAAGAATAGGCTGCTGCTTGATCTTCACGAAGAATATTTTGTTGGTTGGTTGGAACCGAATGCTTCGGTAGGTTAGCTGGAAGGATAGTGACATCGAAGATTTTTTGTGCCCATCTGCATATGGCGTGGCTATGTGGCATTACAGATATCAAATAGTCATATATTTTAAGAATAGTAAATATAGGGTACATGTACCAGTTATTGCCGTACATTCCTGTTATGGTGTGTTCTCATGTAGTCTATGGGAATACCATACCAACACGCGGTAATCTGGTTATTTAGCCATAACTATATATTTAGCCATAAGCCATACTATAACATAACTTTCAAAATTATTACTTTGGAACCAGTGTCTCAATTATGGAATATCTAAAGGGAAACTATTTTGATCTAGTCTTTTTTTTGGAAAAATGCAAACATAACCATATACAGCAGAAGCTCGCTAATTAGGGGTTTTCTAGTGGGAGCGCTTTTTAGATGGTAATTCGGTAATTTAGTTGCGATTCAATTAAAAAGCAGTCATGCTTCAAAACTTGATGTCAAAATTATGATGACGTTTCGATGTCATTTTTTTCGAGGGATCTTGCAATGTTTGTTGTATACATTGGAAAACAAGAAAAAAACATCTTACAGACATAATTAAAGTTTATGCATCTTACGTGCGTAGCAAAATATAAAAACAATGTTACATATTTCGTTTCTTCAACGTTGCTTCCCGCAAATTGAAGCGTAAGGATTTCAGCTTTAAAGTGTGTAACGTGTTGTTTTGGACGAATTGGATCACGTTATCAATCGGCTTTATCCCGGTTGCAAAATCAATTTCACCAGGTTCCTCGTTTCCGCCAACTAGGACACATTCGTCCACGGACTCCACGGTGGTAACCAACCATTCTTCCTCCGTGTAGGTTGAATTAGCAATTTTAAGTACTAAGGGAACGTCCATTAATTACGTCACGCAAAAATGACTTTTTACAACCCCCCCTTGTCACGTTTTTTGTATGGACCTTTAAATTTTTTTGTATGGATCGTCACGTATTCTCAAACCCCCCCTCCCCCTTACTGCGTGACATATTTAATGGACCTTCCCCAAGCTAACTATTTCTTTATCGTTTAACACTTCGCTGTCATTGTGACGATCTTTCCAATGGCAAGTATCCAGTAAGTGGACGTCAAGGCAAGGCTGGATTTGCTCGTCAGTTGTGTTTGTCCCAGAGTTATGACTGCATAAATCGATGAACTGCCAAGAGAATTTTTACCATCTCGGCAACAATGAGTACTTCCCTGTTTTCCAGTTTCGTGCTTAACATAAATTAGGTAAGAGTTTAGAGTAAACTTTCAAATTGTTTAGTTGATCCACAAGTAAAAACGCTTTCAAGTTTTTCAATATTTAATTTCCTTCGGTTTGCGCTTCTCGTTGAGCATCTTCAAAATTTTTGTGTTTGGCCTGCAAGGCTCTTGTTTCTGATTCTCATTGTCGTTTTACTGATAATTCAGCTTGCCCATCCGCATCCTCTTTCCACCGACGCTTGATGTCTTCGACGTACAGCGAGTGAGCATTCTTAGTTCTCAAAATCAGCGATTTTGGAATCGACACATTTTCTATGCCACCTTTTGCTGCAATCGCGTCATACACTGTCCTGCGAGCAGCCACCGATTCATCCCGCATATTATCGAATAGCCATTCAACGTTAATAGAAAAGCCTCTTTCGACAACCGAGTTACCATGCGATTAACAACACACAATTTTAATAATTGTAAAAAGTTACTTGTTTTCGCCATTTAGCAGGACACGCCAAAACACATCAACGCGCGTTTTCTTCCGATTGAAGTTCTCAAACGAGCCGCTTTTTGAAGTAATAGATCGGTATTGTCTGTTTGCCGAATCCGCCAAAACCCCGCTAATTTGTCCGTGGTTAGTAAGTATAGACAACAGTTTTTCTATGCGTTTCTTTTCTAGATCTTTTTGTGAGTTGATCAGACCTGGATCGATCGACGAGCATGCTTTGGTAAGTGAATATGTTAGAGGGGAGCTGACCAACAGCTTGCAAACGATAGTCTTCAAAAAGGTTCGGCATTCCTCACGGAATTGTAAGATATCCGTTTCCTTAGCGTTACGAAGTTTCCAGAGCTCCTTTTTAACGTCGAAACCAACGACGACACTCTTGGCGGTCAAATGATTTTTAGTATCGTTAACGGTCTCCAAAGTCAAGGAAGAAAGCTTTTGCAAGCTCTCGGGCTTCATGAACCGCTCCGCCAGATTCAGCACCGTACGAGACAAATCAGAAAATAAAAAGGGAACCATGGGTTCATCGGTCTGGTAATCTCTTAGAAATGGTTCGAGCTCGCCAGCTATTGATTTGAAGAACGCCAGCTTTGGTAGTAACAACGGGTCGAACAGCGCATTCCTTACGTCACGAAAGGATTTACATGTGGGAACAGCTTTATCGCGTCGTACGCCATCAACGAACTTGTTGATTGAAACGACTACTTCAATTCCTCGTTGTGCAACCACTGCGTTTTCAAGCCAGCGATGACCGCAAAATTTCAAAGGGAAAACCGAGCTACACGAGTACTCACGAGTACACGAGTACATATAAAGCTCTGCGGGCTGGCACATCTTTGAACAAGTTGAAGATGCCTCGCAAAAAAGTCTCGATTCCCCAATCGGCAGCACGTGCGCCATCTTTAAAGGCACCGTGGACGATGTGTAGGCCACAACTCCCAAGTTCCAATAGTTTCGCTGCATGTTCCTTCATATCCAAATTCAACTCTTTTAGTAAAGCCCAGTTTACATTAGGTCCATGCATTGAAACTTAGAGCACTTTATCCAGTGACAAGCCGCTCAAACCCTTTTTAAATGACGCAAGAAGATCTGTCGCCCATGAGCGACCAAGAAACTCAGATATTAAATATCTGGTTACGGTCAAGTTGGAAGTTTCGTCCCAGTAGCGCGCATTTATGTCCATTTGTTATTTTTTGGTTATTTTGTTTAGTGACTCATCGAATCCAACAACTAAAAAGCTGGCTTTTGTCAAGTACTCCATCAGTTCTGCTTTGTAGAATGGTGCAATGCCAAACATGATGATGTATCCAATTTTGTACTTTTTCAACTGCATCTTCTTTGCAATGTCGCTGTCCGAAAATATGCGGCTCATGATAGTTACGTCCTTTTCAGAAGAACGAAATGATTTATGAGTCATGACCGTATGCATGCACCACATGATTTCTGCTTCTGTGACTTCATTCTTTAACAGTTTTCTGCATAAACGAATACAATTAATCAAAAATGAGTGAAATAATTAAAACAATACATTTGAAATCACAACGGCACACAGCTAGCTTCAGTTCAATGGAGTTATAGCCAAGTAACCTCAATTAGCTGAATTAATAAAATTATCACGAACAAAGAGTCAAAGTATTGCTGAGTTAATAAAATAATTACGAATAAAGAGTCAAAGTATTCAAGCGTTAAACTGTATTGACAGATTATTTTCGAAATGCTTTTACTAGATACCTATTGTAATTATCTAGTCTATCTTTATTTATTCAAAGTCCTTTTAATCTTTGGTTCTAGCTAAATAATTGCTGCTCCACTCCTGATGTCTCATGATGATGAGAAATTACTTCCTCTATTCAACGTTATAATTACGTCACTCCGCGTTAGGAGAATCAAAAACTTAATTAGAATAAAAAAAAAAAAAGAAATTAAATTAAAAAAAAAAAAAAGGCACCAAACCTTGGGAATCTGTTCCCATATGTCAATAGTGAATAGTTTCGGTCAAAATTATTATAAAATGAAAAAAAATTGTTGTAATCTTGTTGCACTTCACGGTTACTATTTTGTTAAGTTTAAACACAAGTCATTTTCATTAATTTATGTTTTTCGCTTTTTGCAAATTTATTTTAAAATCTTACATACCAACTGAGTTATTTACAAGATTTTTGACAAATGGTCTATAACTAATTTCCGAAAATCTGAGCAACATGATTGGTACTACTCCAATTTAATAACTCTTAAATTCGATGATTTTTAAAGAAATATTTTTTTTTTCTTTAGAGATTTTTTAGAGATGCTATAGATTGATCCATGATCGGCAAAAAGGTCTTTTATAGAATTGTTTTATTTATGCTAAAGTTGTTATAAAACTGTTCTAAGTCAGTGAAACAGTGGCTTAATGTCACCCCATCTGGACTCATATTCATCCAGCACTATGCTGCCGTCGTAAGCATATCTGTCCCGTCTTGAAAAACGACAAGCTGAGATAACGGGTGGCAACTGCAGTTTTGGAATTTCTTTCTCAAGCTGTCAAAAAAAGACAAACATAGTTGAAGAAAATCTGATTTATTCAAATAAAAGATACATTGTCCATTGTTGAAAAAAAATTAGTGAACATTTGAAAACGGTCCGTAATCGGATGTTCGGCGAAGCTTCCGTTTGATGTCGGAACAGGAGCGTTGTACGGCCTCCATGTCAACTTTGCGAATGCATCTCTTGATTCTACCAATCAACTGTTTGCAATTCGTGGCTCTCCAGGTATTTTTGTACACCAAGGAACTCAAAACCCCGAAGAAATCTTCGATTGGGCGACACTGAGGCAGATTTGTCGGGTTGTGGTTTTTGGGTACAAATGGGATCGAATGGGTTATGCGATGACGCTTTATCCGGCCAAAACACGTATTGTCCATCAGCATGATGTTTTTGTAGAAACGGGATCAAAATTTTCTTCAAACATTCGTTCTGGTACACATCTTGATTGATTGCCAAACCAGAGGGCTTGAACCATGGCTTAGAAATGCCTTTCTCGGAAATGGCAATGTACAGCATCACTTTCTGTTCAAATTTATTTTTAAACTTATATTTTATGTTCGGAGGTGTAGTAGAACTATCCGTTGAATAGTATCGATCGTTTCCGGGAATCTGCGTCTTCGAAAGAGGGAAGTAGCTTTCGCCGTCCAAAACAAAACTTTTTCCGGAATAATTTTTAATCAACCAACGGCATTGAGATTTCAGCGTTGAAATCTGTGCATCAGTATATTCCGGGGCTCGTGTCTTCTTTCGGCACATTATTCCGACTCTTTTCAATGTTTTGCAGATGTACTGGTGAGAACAGTTGAACTTTTTTGCGGCATCCCGTTGGCTCAGTGAATCCTTGTTGTTGAAGGCACGAGAAAGAGAACGAAGTCCTTTTGCGTCCAAAATTTTGGCTGGTCTTCCACTACCTTGCTTGCGAGCAGTTGTTGGGGATCTTAGGATATGGTAAACAGTCGAAGTCGCAACATTTTCGCTTTTAAAATGTTGTACCGTATACGTTTTGTCGAGATTTCTGTGCAGTTCGTAGAACTGTACAACGCGCTCGCGAAATACTTCTTGTTTCGACGGCATTTTGAGCAAAACTGAGCAAGCATAAACAAAACAGAAAATACTAGCAGAAAGAGGAGAGAAGGAGCTAACGCATACACACTCTTATTTCTCTCTGAGCTCGTTTGTTGTTGAGCATAGAGGCCTCGAAAAAATTCCAAAATTTTAATTGCCACCCGTTAAATGCGATTATTCAGAAGGGCCTTTGGCTGCTATGATAAGCTTTATATGTTTTTTTCCGACTGGGACAGTTATGCGTACAAATTCACTGATGGGACAAATTGACCTGATATTGTTTTTACCATATTTAGGAACAAACTATATGTTTTTAAATCTTTATATGAAAATAGAGATAAATTTATAAAGTTTCGTGCAAAAAAGTAAAAATCGATGTTTATCAACATGAGACACATATAAAAACAGTCGGAGGACCGGGTGTGAATAAAAAAAACAATTTATTCACTCATTACTTAAAGTAAGATACAATTAATTCACGAACAAAGTCACTGATTAACTATCTAGAATGGGAACTGAACACTAACTGACTCTACTTGATTGATTGGGCCTTACTTAATAGCTAAAACTTGATGATACTGCAATTTGGGGGCCAATGGTCTCTGCATGGCACGATGGTTGATGTCCGGTGCCAAGGTGCTGATGTGCATATTCCTGATGTGGGTCGGTGTGGTTGTTGCTAAGGGAATTCTGCTGATCGTTCGGTTATTCTTGGGTGTGCAACGTAATTATATGCTTTCGACGGCAGTATGGTAGTTACATAACTGCTACAAATGAAATGAAATGAATTCCTGGTTTGCCTGAATACATTATAACCACAAATGCCAAATTAGAAATTGTCTTACTAAAACTACTGGTTTATTTGAATTTTTTCTTATTATTTGTGAAATTACTTGGTGTTGTGTCCAGTAGATATTTGTAAAACATTGTTTATTTGTTGATTGCTCGAATCCTTCAGAACCTTGAAACAACAGAAAAATAAACTGTTGTACAAAATGATAGATGAATTAACTTTTAATCTGTACTACAAAAATCAAAATTTTCTTAGATGATTATGAGTAACAGTCTGAGTGACCGTCTGATATATTGCAAAGGCAAAAGATCGAAAGAAGAAAAAGTGTTTTGATACTAAAACTAAAATTATGTAAACTTAGTTCAGTTCTCAGTGATACAAACAAAAAATAGCTTTCTATATATGAGGAACTTCCATAAAACATGTGAAACCATAGCAAATAAATCCACCAATAGAAGGTTCAACGCATCCTCGCAATTATGTGTACGCTTATCTGCAGGAAGACGAAAGTCAGTCAAAAGCACCTCAATTTATTAATTAAAGCATGGTTTCGAGGAAATAAAAGTATCATTCATTGATCAGATAATGATTGACCTGATTTATCAACGTTTAATTAATTCATTGGCGCACTATTCACTGACTGCTCTACTTGACCTACTTCACCCCAAATGATCACCTTCTTCCGAGATGACGTTACCCCCAAATTCTAATTTAAATGATAAATATGTGACGAAAACTCCAAGTAGTGACGAGAGTCCTTATGAATTTTCACTTTATCGGGGTTCGGAGTGCTACGGATGATTTCACGGCTGTCAAGAAATGTGTCGACTTGTCTGGCGGTCGAGAGTGACGTTAATGGGTGCACGGCTCCTTTGGAAACCCTTATTGGAGCGAAGAGTGCTGAAGATTAATTCGCCGCTCCCAGGGTAATATTCCGACTAATCTTTGCGTGATGATCAATTCTGTGACCAATTTGGATGTATTTTAGAAACGCTGAAAGCAATTTTCATGTTAAAGGCAAATCAAATGCGAAAAAAAATACTTACAATGAGGGCACATCACTGCCATTCTCCGCATAACTGTCCCATGTTGCTTTTGGTCAAATTGCAGCTTTTTCAATACATGCTTAGTTTTTTAACTATACTATGGCAGCATTCATTAATTATGTCACGCTTTTAGGGGGGGGAGGGGGTTCAGAAAACCGTGACATTTTGTGACAAACGAGGGAGGGGGGGTAAGCTGAATCGTGACATCACATTTTTGAAAAAAAAACAAAAACAAAATGATATTCTTATGCAATATCGCCTACTACTACTATCCCTACTGTTCACGCCCCTTCGTAAACGAACAGCAACAGCAGTAATCATGCAGCACTCACACACCGCTCGCATAAACTATGCCACGCCCTGTTCTGCAACTTTCCATCGTTCTGGAACTTTCCATGTTCTGGAACTTTCCATTGTTCTGGAACTTTCCATGTTCTGGAACTTCTAGCAGTAGCGGCACAATATAAAAACACGGCACCGCAGTGGCGCAGTCATTCAGTCATTATATCAATTCTAAGGTGTTAAGATCAAAAGGAAAAAGCAATAAAGGATAAGTGAATAGAAGCAGTAGTTTTCTATCAATATCTTCTGGATCCATTATCCGATGCAACAGCCCAGTGTTATACAGTGTTGAATACAGTCCACCCTATGACTAGAGTGTTTGCTGTCAACGGCCTTGGAACCCACCCGGCCTTTTCAGGGTAAGAAGAGTTGAATTTTCCACCCATGAGCCAAGACAGAGCACTCGTTTTACCCGACAGTTGCTAGTTTGAGCGACACCTATTTCCTTTCCTACCGTGTTAGGACACGTTTGAGTTCTGTCGCAAGAGAGCTAGCAAGCTACTTCAAGTACCCTACGGATCCGGTGTTTGGCTCCGACACCTACCATACCTAACACGCTAACTTGAAAGTACCCATTAATGAGTCAGAAATGTACGCATTTTGAAGAAAAGTGGCTTAACTCATTATTAGGAGTATATTTTCTCATTAATTGAGTATTCGTTACCCATTAATGATTAATTGATACTCATAAATGAGTAAGCAATACTCAGAAATGAGGAAAGTATACTCTTAATAATGAGTTAAGCCACTTTTCTTCAAAATGCGTACTTTTCGACTCATTAATGGGTACTTTCAAGTTAGAGTGAATACTATTCCACCGTTCATGAATGACAGCTGCAGCTCATTCAGTGTGCGTCAGTGAATAAAGTCCAGTGTTTATTGGTGAAAATTGGTTCGCGCAGTTAGTGTATTTTGGAAAATGAATCGTGGAGAACTTTTAATACGCTGTACAATGCGTATGTAAAGGCTTACCCGGATAAGAAGAAAAGGGAGTGCCAATTGGATGCTACTAATTTCTGGAATGAACGGAAGGGCAATGACAACACCGCACTTGAAGAGCAAGTCAGTAACAAAATAAAAGAGCTTCATGCCTTGCAGCTAAAGAAAAAGGTAAACTTCTTCAACTATGGGGAAAGTCTATGAGTGCTCCTAAGGAATCAGCGCCGACAGTGAAACCCGCGCAACCCATCAAGGAAATTGACTATATGGCTCAGCCGTCATCATCAAATAAACGCCCTGCACCAGTACAGGAACAACTATAAAGCTGAGCTAAATAATCTGAACTCTGAGGTAGTGCTTCTGATTGACAAGAAGTCTGCTGGACTATTGACGGATGATGATCAGTCGAGACTCGAAGGGCTAAAAATTAAAAAGATCAAACTTGAAAAGAATCTCAAAATCAAGGAAGACGAGCAAGAGCGGCAGCAGAAGCATCGTGAGAAAATGAAGCAGGCTAAACAACTGTTCATTCGGGACATCCCAGAGGCTGGTAAATATGATATATTAACTAGTTTGTTTGCACAGTAGATATAAATATCAAATTTCAGGAAATTATCTTTCATTCCGAAATTCTCCTGGCCGCGCTCGTGTTGAAGAGCAGCAACCGGAGCTGCTCAAGGCAATATGCGATATCGCACTTCATGGATCTGCGGCCCACGAAAAGCGCAGTGATGAGAGCGTCAGAAGCGTTAAAACTTTAGATGAGTTGACTTCTGCAATACAAGGCAAGGGATTCAATATCAAAAGAACAGCAACATATCTGCGGTTAATCCCAAAACGAGCAATTCCCATCAAGGTAAATGTCACGTAAATACTGTACCAGTGAAGTTGATGCGCGCAAGTGATGCAAAACACAACGATCATCCCGATGGCCGATTCTGTACAGCGACCATAAGATCATTGGAAGAACTGGCATCTGTGCTAGGGCCCAATGAAGTAGGATTTATCAGTCAGGATGATAAGGCGAGAGTGGCGATAGGCTCTAACGGCTGCCAATAAGCAGTCTCCCATGCTTATGCATGTGAGTACAAAATCACGCTTCCTGACCACGATTGGATAAGGTTGCAAATCAGCATAAACTAATTCCGTCCGTGTACGCTGGAATCGAAATCAAACCGAATGGTCTTGGCAAACCGGAGGCTGTTGGTTTTTCGGGCCCCACTTACATTGCAATTCGGTCAGGCAAACACGCTTCGTCAACGGCGTTTTCTCATGCGTTAGACATCAAGCGGCTTCTAACTCTTGAATCGTTTGATGGTATTTTTAAGTTTGATGGATTGGTCAAACCAGTCCTAATCTTTACCGTCGACGGTGGACCTGATGAAAATCCGAGATATCGCAAGGTAATACAGATAGCAATACACCATTTTAAAGAGTACAACCTTGACACGCTGTTCATTGCAACGAACGCTCCGGGAAGGAGTGCTTTCAATAGAGTGGAGCGACGTATGTCACCCTTGAGTAAGGAGCTTTCTGGATTGATAATACCACACGACCAGTTTGGTAGTCATCTGGATTCCCAATTGCGTACAACTGATTCAGCTTTGGAGAAGCAAAATTTCCAGTACGCTGGTGAAGTTTTGGCAGAAGTCTGGAATGATGTGGTCATCGACGGTCATCCGACGTTGGCTGAATATATCGATCCTGATGCTTCTGAAATAGATCCGAAGTCAATTCGTGACTATGACCAACACTGGTTTGGAACTCATGTGCGAACCAGCCAATATTTACTCCAGATACGGAAATGCACAGATAGGTAAAATTTTGAGATGCATTTGATGGTCAAATAATTGTTATATGTGCATAAATTTATATTTTTACAGGAAATGCTGCTCACCACTGCGAAGTAGCATCGATCACGTTATCTGCAATGGATTTTTGCCTCCACCAATCTCTCTGACACAAACATCTCGAGGATTGATTGGGTCATCGAAGGACGAACCACAGCATTTCCCATCAATGTTCGTGATTGAACTCATTACAAGCTCAACAGATTCTACCTAAATCGATGTCCGGATATGGAACGATTCCGTATGATCTTTACTGTCCTTCAATTAAAAACTCATTGAACGAACGAGTGTGTTCCAGCTGTGGCCTATACTTTGCATCTTTAGTCATGCTTCGCGAGCACATAAAGATGCACAAGCATACATCCGTTCAATTTCAGAGAAATTGCGTCCGTTTAAAGTTGTGGCAAAACGTAAACAGGAATGTATGGTTGTAACCAACAAAGACAACTTCGATTGCGAATGGATAGATGACGAAGAACTTGATCTGACTGATGTGGCAGAAACCATTACGAGTGCTTCAGCGGATGCAGAATATCTTCCCGGTCATCAATGCTGACCAACATCTGCAAAACCCTTGGACTGAGGATTGAATCTATTTTTGAATGGTATTATTTGAGAATGCAATTTGATATAATATGAGGAAAGTTGAATTTGTTTCTGTATGAAATAAAAATGATTTTTTGTGACTAATATTGGATATTTGAATAAAAAGTTTTGAGTGGGGAGGGGGGGGGGGGTTAACAAAAACGTGACATAATTGCCTGGGGGGGGTTACAAAAATTGTGACAATTTGTGACAGGGGGAGGGGGGGTTAATTTTCAGCCAGATTTGCGTGACATAATTAATGAATGCTGCCTATTGGATACAAACAAAACATTATATACTTTGTTCTGAGTTTGTATCAAAAAAACATCAAGTTAGATTGTCCCATGTTGAAATTCTAGGCATAAAAGTCCCACTACGACATTTCTTAAGAGATCTTCGAAAACAAAATTGATTTAAGTTTACAACATTCTTTGTAGGAACTACTCGACGCTCAGCATTGATAAGGGCTTATATGTAAACTTAAACAATGACTTGGACATGAAAACATTGACATTAAATTGTCTATATAAGCCACCATTTGCATTTGATAGAACTGTGTTTTTAATGATGAAATGGTGATAAAATAATAATCAGAATCATGGTAAGAGCATAAACAATAATGCACATGGCATGTGTATTTGAAAACGTAAATCCTATCGCCAACGATCCATCAATACATCATGCAGTGGGACTGATATGCCTAGAATTTTCTGCTGCAAGGCAAAATTCTACGCATATCAGTCCCACTGAATATTTTACCTCGTATTTTACATACAAAAATAATCTTATTATTTGTAATACCACAGATTACATCAAACCTTAGCCACATCTTCAAATGCAACTCATAAATTTGTGGGTTTTACTACGAATCCTACCAGCCCTATACAAAAGTGACGCAAAACTTAAAACGCTTTTTTCTCAAATGCAACTTTTGCAACATGGGACAGTTATGCGTAGAACGGCAGATCAGGTTCCACACATTTACGATTTTGAACTGATAATAATGGCTGGCCCGCACGACGGTAGTGACATTCTTACACAATTATTCAGATTCAGCGAAAACATGTATGTATTTAACCAAATATTCGATCCCGCCATTTGACAAATGTCGCTATCTAGTGGTGGGATTGCACGCTCAAAAAAAACTTTTCAAAGATTTTTTCGTGAAATTTGAAAATTCCCTGATTGTGATAGAAAATCCCTGATTATTCCAGGATTTTTCCAGGTGAGGAGAAATTCCCTGATAATTCCAGGTTTTCCAGTTTTTCCAGGTAGTAAACTTTGTTCTTAGCTGGACAGCCTATGTCATTGGCGAAGTGCCCCACATTACCACACCGGAAAAACACTTCCTTCTTCTTTTCGCAATTCACTTGAAAAACTCTTGCCTCGTCCACCGGTATCGAAATTTTTTTCATCTCCTCCTTATTTCGATGGACGGTTTCCAAATCTCTTGCTTCTTCCACTATCACCGCTACCGTCAGAAGTTTCTTCTTCAATATAACCTCGCGAAGCTCATCCGAGCGGCAATGATCGAAAACTTGCTCCGTTATACGCATATCAAGCGCTCTTCCGTAATCACAAAGGCGACCCTGTTCCTTCAATCGCACGACAAACTTCTCCACAGACTCATCCTCTTTTTGTTTCATACTCCGGAACACATACCGATTATATGTGATACTGGCCAACGGAGCAAAATGTGCATCCAATAGTCGGATAGCTTCCTTGTAAACATCCGAGCCTGGAGCGTCATGGCCTTCAATTTCGAAGAAGATGTCTTGCACCTCAGTCCCCGCGAAATGCAGCAAGTAGGATTTTTTCCGCGATGGCAGTGCTATGCAGTTCACCTCGAGGAACAATTCCAACGACCGTTTCCATTTTCTCCAGCGGGTACCAACCGAGGATGTATCGGTTGTGTCAAACGGAGGCAACGGTGGCTTGGATTCCATGTTTATCTTTTCTTTTCTACTTCGAATTCGTTTTCCTACGTAGAATTGTGTGTTGTCCGTGTACTGACTTCCTTAAATAAGAGGTTATGTTCACTTTTCGACTGGTTCTCACGTCTGTTTACCGGCGATTTGGCCTCTCGAAACCTAACAACAAAGGTCCCGAATTTAATCTCCCAATCCGGACAATTCAATGGTACAATCCGGAACCGTTCTCCACGAATTTTATCCGATTTACACCTCGTCGCCAAAATGTTACGATTGTAAATAAAACACGCGTGTACAGGAGAACGTAACTTTAATGAATGGCTTCCTTAGATACAGTGTTGTCAGTTTGCTTACTAGTTATTAAATCATTACAACTGCGTTCTCCTTTTGTTTTGTTTTTTTTTTCAACTCAATCGAATGCGAGCCCATGTACCAATGAACCAGGTTGAGCCAAAACATAAAATATTGAGGGATCTTCAGATGGAAACTTATCAAAAACATTTCGTTCTAAGTCAGCACTTGTTTTATTGTCATATTTTTTCAAATACAATTTTTTTTTTCCTTTAATTACAACTCTTTTTTTTCAGTATTCCATACGTGAAACTTCTAAATATATAAAAAAAAATAAGATGTCAAAACAGACTGCAGTGTGTTCACTTTGACTTGAACCAATTAAATGAGATAAAACCCAAAAAAAAGTACGCGGTGGGCACTTTATTTTGGCTATCAGTGTAAGGACGCTTAACTGTAGTTGACCGGAAGCAACGCTAAAAGATTCACCACAATGTGTTAGGAAGAACAATCCGGTCGTTATTCAATATAAGGTCTTGCATCATTTTGGTATGATTCGTTGACATTCGTTGTCAAGTGTTTTATCAGCGAAATTCCACCGTATTTTGACGAATCGAAACTATTTTTCTGATCCTTTATTGACCAATGCATGACCATGGTATATTTCAATATTTTTATTAGCTTTTCATCACCTCTTTCAATTTTCAAAAGGTACCCAGCACGCCCAATAGAGGTCTGAAGCTACTTGGTTATATATATATATAAAAAAAAAAAAAAAAAAAACAGTCGTGGAAACGGAAAGGGCTAATGAAGCGTTTGCTGTTCTGAATCATGACAAGTTAAGCAACTTACTTTCTAAAGGCATTATTTTTCGAGGAATACGGATGTAATATCGGTCTATAACTTTGTCGCATCCACTAAAGCTACTATAAAATGCCGTCTTCGTGAAATTCATTCTTATTTTGTGTTTAATCTCTTACTGTAAACCTTGGGTTTATGTTGGCGAAATTTAGCCAAGTTTAGGTTACTTGAAGATCGTGAAGATTGAGATACGGGAATTGAACATCTTGCTCAGGTGAACAACTACAAATTGAAGTGATTGAATCTTGGTTTACAAGAGATTTCCCTCTGTCAACTTCTTCGGGGCTACCTACCTAGAAGTCGATGTTGTACAGAAAGTAAGCGATATGGGTGGTCCTACTGTCGGTGTTCGACCCATTTATGGAGTAGTTTTGTATTTTAAAACTCAGCTCTTCCAAGCAATCGGCTGGCTTCAACGTGTCGAGGTAGAACATGTTCATTTCATTGCTTTTCATTGTCACCGCTAGCGTGCATTTGGTTGCCGCAGGGATTTTCACTTTGCCGAACATGAATTTGCAAACACGGAGATCTTCTTTGACAGAAAGCGTCTCTACTGCTCTCCGTGCACACGTTGCCGTCTCAACATCAACTATTACAGTTACTGGATCCAGATCGTCCCTCCAGTTGGATGCCCCTATGAATATGCCCAGTCCGTATAGGCTAACGCTTCTTCCAAACGTGAAGTCGACCAAGCATTTCGTGTCTTTCGTGTATCCAAAGTTACCGTAAAACGACAATCGACGACATTGCATGGTGCGTGCCGGTAGTTCGATAAGTAGCTTGCCGTTATCACTCGGTTCGTTAGTGTCGATCCATTCCTGGGTGGCCTTACGCAGCTGCTCTGGCGTACAATTGATTGTAGGACACTGAACGATCATCTCTACTGTACGTTGGTGGAGATTCAGAAAAGTTTGTTGCTCGAAGATTACCACTGGATTATCCCGGATTATGGCCAGACCGAGTTCATTGATTTTGGAAAACTCATGTTGGCGATTTTCGTCGAAAATCTTCAAAACGTTAGTTTCATCGATGCTGTCACTGAGAAACTTTTCGCAAACTTCGACGAGACTCTTCAGTAGATACTTTTGGGCACCATAATACAAATCTATGACGTTATCCAGGGTCAAATTGACCTCATCGCAATACATATAACGGAGAATCTCCAGGAAAATCACCGGCTCAATATCCGGCAGTTCTATCGGTTTCTCCTTCTTGGATTCGACAAAATTCCCACTGAACTGGGCGTTGAAAACCTCGCTGGACGTCGTTAGTATCAATTTATGGGCGACCATAACTTCCTTGGCTTTGCCAACTGCGAAAACAACGTCCGAAAAATGTTGATTGTTCACCAGCTGCTCCATACGGGTTGCCAGCGGCGATCCGAACCGAAATGTTCCCTCAGCCATTCTGGAACGAACGACGAGAGTAGAAATGTTCGATGCGATAAATTATGATCACAGGATACTTACTTGGATGATTCAAATTCAGCAATGACTCAGGTTGCGTTTGGAGGGTTTGGAAAGTGACTGCAATGAAAAAGGGGGAAAAAACTATAAATATCTGGTTTGCATGGATATTTCCGTCGTTTTAGTAGTTACATAAAGGACTGACTGACTGACTGACTGACTGACTGACTGACTGACTGACTGACTGACTGACTGACGACTGACTGACGCTGACTGACGCTGCAACTGACGGCTGACCGACCTGACTGACAGCTGAACTGACTGACTGACGCTGACTGACCTGACGGCAACTGACTGACCGGCACCGACTGACAGCTGACTGACAACTGACTGACAACTGACCAACCTGACTGCAACCTGACTGCAACCTGACGGCTGACTGACCGCAACCCGACTGACCTGACTGACCATGACTGACCGACTGACGCTGACTGACCTGACGACACTGACTGACGACTGACTGACCGGCAGCTGACTGACTGACGACTGACTGACCCGACTGACTGACTGACTGACCGACTGACCGACTGACTGACTGACTGACTGACTGACCGACCTGACTGACCGCTGACTGACCTGACTGACCCGACTGACCTGACCGCAGCGACTGACTGACCTGACTGACCTGACTGACCTGACTGACCTGACTGACTGACTGACCTGACTGACCTGACTGACCTGACTGACCTGACCGACTGACTGACTGACTGACTGACTGACCGACTGACTGACTGACTGACGGCAACTGACTGACTGACTGACTGACTGACTGACTGACTGACTGAAAAATAGAACCGCATTAAACAGCAATCTTGCAAAAATTTTGCGGATCTGAGACTGTCGTATTGGATTTTTGTATAGGATAACCACAGTTTGTACTGAAAATGTACTTTTCCACCACGACCGTCTCACCCACACTGAAAATTAAATTTCGTTTTTATTACGAAAGCGAAGGTAGGACTAACAAATCTATTCTTTGTATTCGTTGTAAATCGATTTGTACTTTTCAAGAAACTACTCAAGGTACCACAAGCATTATATTATTGCACTGATCCAACCCAAAATCAACATCGGTAATATGGGATCGAATCAGTTCAACAGTTGTCAAGTAATGAAGCGTTAGATTAGCCTAATAATGTAATGATGCAATAATGCTACTTTTTATGGCAATAATGCTACTAATGTCTTATGGCATTACAAAGGATATAGCATTAGTTCGATCTTAGTGGGGTCCTTTTCAGCTTAAATCCAACTTCAATGGTGCACTAGACGTAACACATATGCCCTATATATGCATGCTATTGCAGCCTCGTGGTTACTTGGTACCTTCGTACTCAATGCCACACGCGGAACTGTCTAAAACACGAAGCATTTATTGACACACAAAGAACATTCGTGCATTGTACGAAAACAGTTTAAACTGCTACGAATATTTTGTTATCAATAAACGTTTCTCTGATAGTTGCATGAGTGACTGACAGATCTTCTATATCGACTCAGTATGTAATTGAAAAAAATCAATGATTCCAGCGCACCCGAGCAGCAATACCAACATATATGAGTACGATTGAAGAGAAGCAGCAATTGGTTGATCTTCATGAAATAGCATTTCACCAGATGAGAAGCATTTAGAATGTTTCATAGAATTACTAACACATTTGTTCTATGTTCAAAATCCATGTTTACGAAACAGTGAAAGTAAACTTAGTGTATATATTGACAAAGCAACACCGTTTAAACACCGTTTTTCTCCCATAGAAATAGGAAAAAATCTTTGAGGTAGCTCATCGAACCTTCCGGTCCTCTAAGCATCGAAGGTGGCCTTCACAGATTGCCTGTCAATATGCAAAATTTGGATGACGTCTGTATTGAAGTTATCCCAAATAATATTAATCCATCAAATATATTACACAACATAGCGATTGATTGAGCGAATTGGGGATAATGATATCATTGGGCATTGGACCAAGTCTCCCTGGTTGGTTCTAAACCAATGAGCCTGAACATCAATAGAAGCATAAACTTGCCAGAAGACACGAAATGCATCTACGCACTCTTACTTTAACAAACTCCTCAATCGCAATTTTAAATGGATTCTCAGAGATTGTTCCTCAACAAGCTTCTACAGGATTGATACAGTTGTAAAAATTGAAAGTTTACAGAAAAAGTTTGCTTCGAGCATCGGCTGTGGAAGGTTATGTCGATGCTTTATTACGCACTATTTTGCTATCGGTCATGGCGCGCTCAGGTTATTTATAATTTTTTTTTTATTATTTACAGTACTGGCAGAAATAAAGTGCTCACGTTGGTTTATGTTTATTTTCTCAATACAACTTTTTGATTTGCAGCGATTCAGTGGTAACATATTGGGTCAAAATGAATGACTTCAATTCTTCTTTCAAAATGAGAAACAACAAACGAAAAATTATTCATGTAACTTTATTAACGAAACAATATGTTGTGATATGTTTACTTCAAAACCAAGAACATTGAATTTAATATTTCGTGTGACTTCCTTTAGCTTTGATGACTGCTTGAAGACGTCGAGGCATGCTTTCAACTAGGTTTTTCAGATGGTTCTCGTCGATTCTTTGCCAGGCGCACTCGGGGGCTTCGAAGAGCTTTTTTTTTTGTTTGTTACCTCTCCTTTGTCAACTTGCTGATCGAGAATTGACCATAGATTTTCAATTTGGTTCAAGTCTGGTGATTGCGGTGGCCATTCAAGAAGTTTTATGCGACATCCACGGAAAAACGTCATGGTTTTACGGGCCGTGTGCTTCGGATCATTATCTTGTTGAAAGATAAACTTGTCTTCCAGTCCAACTTTCAACAACGACTCCTCCAAGTTTTCATTAATAATGTCTATGTACCTATCAGCCGTCATTATACCATCGATTTGAGTCATATTACCAGTTCCAGACCAAGCAAAACACCCCACACCATTATGCTTCCTCCTCCATGTTTTACGGTTTTTTGCACATTCCGGTCCAAAAGTCGTTCGCCAAGTTTTACCCACACTTTAGAACGCCTGTTTCCGACGCGCACTGTGGTGTTCGGTGGTGTGGTGTCTTTGTGGTACCTTCTCGAGGTAGACGACCCAGCTTAGACGCGAAGGAGCATCGTCGTGAACGTTATTGTGAGGAAGGGAATGGCTCTTGGCCGGGTTCCAGAAATGGACGCTCACAGTCTAGGTGCCCAACAAGAGAGGCGCGGTAGCTCTGGGAGATCACCCGTTTCGATGGATTACCGTGCAAGTGCCTAACTCTAGATCAGGTTCCGCAATAGAATGAGCTCGGCCGCTAAGTACCCAACAATAGGAGGAATAGTATGACGATGCCGGGTACAAATGCTATTGACGGGGCTACTGATGATTGAAAGGGACTACAGTGCTGGTGCAGTGAGGAGACTGAGTCGTCTGGTCAGATGTTCTAGATTCAACTAGTTTGTTTCTATTCAAAGATTCCTTTATACGGGTCTTAGCCTAAATTTCAAGTGCCAGGCTCGTGGCGCTCTCCCTTCCCACGCAGGGGTTTAGCATACTTTTCTTACATTAAGTTTATCTTAAACTTCCCCTTTCGATCATGTTGTCACGTAAGAGTTGTAGACTTCCGAGAATTATCCGTACGAGGTTTAACACCTTCGCTTTTCCTTTGGCTTTTCAATGTATTGTTCTAAAATTGTCTCGACCTTTCCTTTTGTCTTTGACTCGGTCCCGATTGCTGCATCGCCTATCGTCACCAGGTACAGACCATCGCTCGTCTGATGTCCAGGAACGATCACTGTGCTGCTACTGCTGCTGGATCTGCTCACTGGTCTTGGTCTTGCTACTGCTGCTGCTGCTGCCGATCTGCTGAATACTGCTGCTGCTGCTGGATCTACTCGCTCGAATATCGTCAATAGAATGCTATTCCTCTGGATGTGCGGCTTATATAGGGAGGGCGCAGCGAAAACACGAATAAGAACAGGATAATATGATGGCTGGAGAATGTATAGAGGAAATGACGTCATTCCTCTTGTTGATGGAGAGCTTGATTGAAATACGTAAGCCTGAGCGGATTATGATCAGAGGATTAGCGAAAACGGTATACATTTTCTATACACTTAACGAATAAGTTGGTAATCATAACTTACTTATTTACATTTTTCTGATCGGTATAACCACTACAATAACGTAGCCCTTTCAAATGGTTGGTAAATATCCACCTTATTTATTTCCGCTCTGACGCCGACAAACGCCAATGCATTGCACCTTATGGTACCGCCTTAACCAGGTATTTATTTTGGGCAATTTATACTCCTTCCACGCAACCCATCTTGCTTCCCCCTTCTAATAGCCTATGCTTACTTATGCAGTATGGCTCTAGGATGGCTTACGTAGTACTTTCGAGAGAAAGAAGAAATTGATACTTGAGATGAGATTTTTACTGCCCTTGTACAGGTACATAGACCCGAGTCAGAGTCCCATCAGGTCGGCGTGATTGATCGAAGCTAAGGAGAAGTGACCCTGCTTGCGCATATATTGCTTTTACCCTTTTCGTGTCCTACATGACCTGATTTATTCTTGCTTGTCGCAATGCTTGTGCTTCGCCTTCCGTTCTAGCATAAAATGATCGTTAGAAATCTAATTAATTTAGGATATGAAATATTCGCTATGTCGTGTTCGTAACAACGCCCTTTCGTTCCAAATAGATCAAACTTGCTCTCATCAGACCATAAAACTTGTTTCCAGAACACAACTGGTTTCTCGGCGTATTTTTTAGCGAGCTCTAGCCGTTTAACTCTATTTCTCTTTCGAATCAATGGGCGACGTACTGCCAATTTGCTCCTTAAACCTGCATCCTGAAGCCTGGAGCGCACAGTGCGTTCTGAAATACTCAGCTGCAGATTTTCCTTTATCACTCGGCTCGTAACTGTTGGATTTTTGCTGGTTTCACGAATAATTCTAGTGTCTTCACGCGGAGTCGTGAGTCGCTTCCGCCCGCGTCCATGTCTATCAGCTACTGATCCGGTTTCCTGAAACTTTTTCCAAACTTTACGAACACCAGAATAGCTCACTCCATATCTGACGGCAATTTTACGCATAGATATTGGCTGTTGACAGTCCTCACAATAATGTACGGATAGGTTAATTTGTTTCGAATCCATTTTCAACATTCAAACGAAATCCGAACCGGCGCGAACAGAACCAAAACAAACAGTGCTCGACACCTTCTGATAGGCTGAATGTGCTGGGACAGTTTGGTAGGCAATACCATGCAAGATGCACTCAAGAAAATTATATGTCGGTTTTGAGCACTTTTTTTCTGCCAGGCGGAAAAACATTCACATGCATATGATACATCAGAAACTAAGCTGTACAAACTTAATCATGATTTTGAATAAACAGAATGATAATGCTATACAAAAGCTGCATTTTGGTCGAATAGACTTTATATTTTTGCATCAATACAAAATTGGTATAATAATGGCAATCATTTTTTAGCTGATGAGCACTTTATTTCTGCCAGTACTGTATGTGTGTGATCAAATGAGTACAGAAAAATAAACAACAAAAATGCTTTTTGGTGAGATACGGTGGTTCGCTGGATTGGCGGTCCGGTGGTGGGGATCACAATTGATTGTGATCCATAATATTGGTTTGCCATGCTCGCCATACCATCATATCTTGGAGCAAGTAAACCCGTATAAAAATAACCATACAATTACATATGACAATATAGAATAACATTAAAGTCTATCTCTAACCACTGAATCTTATTGTTCATGAATCAGATAGAGGAAAAATTTATATTGTCATTACAATAGATCTACAATTCACTCCATATGCTTGGATTTTCAACAATTGTGAAACAATACAATCAATAGTAGTTGGTTCAAATTTGTTCGGAAAATACTGATTTTTTCTATAGTTAAGATACATAACAACCCCCCTTTTCTATTGTCGATGTTTCAGTTTACATTAGATTCTATTGTAATAACAATTACTCCTATTGTCATCCTATCGTTGTGAACAATAACAATAATTGTACATACTATCGATTCTATTGAATAGTTACAATTCATTCAAATGTAAATCTATGAGATTTTGTTATTCGGGAACCACTATCCCATTTTGTGATAGGCTCCAATAAGACTGTTTGTACAAATTGGTTCAAATCAGAAATAGGTATTAATATTTAATAAATAGAGATAGTTTATATCTAGGATATAACCGCAAGTTTAACATAGGATCGCGTTGGTGTATCCCTTCTTATGAAATTTACTTTCCTTATTTGACCTGCATTCGGGCGAGGCAGGCGCAGGTTATTGCTTTAATTTGAGATCACCAGTTTTTTCACATCAAAAATTTATGCTAGTCCCAATCATAATCTGTGTAATAACAGCTTATCTGGCAGCAATAGAGTAGCAGTTTCGGGTGGTCAATCATGTTTATTATCTTACTAATACTCATAGCAACGGATAGAGTCTTTCGAAAGGATAAAACAATTGCAACTTTTCGATCTGATTAGCATGCTCTCTTATCTCTGAAATTCGGATATGAGTCGTTTCGTCTCGCCCGTAGATTATCATAGCATGTGCTCCTTTAAAATCTCTCACGGAGAACAATATTTAAAAATAAACTGTAAGATATGATTACCACACATTCTCGAAAACGGAGCTGCGTCACCGTAAAACGGGGAAACACTGATCAGCGCCGGATGAAGCATTGACCGGTTTGGCCAGGGCGTAAGTGAGTCGGCCACCATATTAGTACCAACCTCAAATA